>JAVKLF010000053.1:1272207-1282820 GCA_034783495.1 Millerichthys robustus
GGGAAGTCTGGGCCTCCCTTCTGAAGCTGCTACCCCCGCGACCCGACCCCGGATAAGCGGCAGAAAATGGATGGATGTAAATCATTTCTGGATTTCATTCATCATTTGGATTCATTTCATCTGAAAACACTTCTGTGGAAAACTATCTGCAGCAAAAAAAAAAATAAAACTCATCGGGCCTAAGAGGGTTTATCTCCAGCCGAGCAGGAGGAGGTTCCAGGTCCACGTGGTCCACTTCAGATCCAAGACTCAGTGGCTCTCTCAGCCGTTGCCCTTGACGACGCTTTCTGCCGGCGGTGGTTCTGGTGGAGTGGGAGCACTGAGCTGCCAAGTTCTCCCAAGAGTCCAGACCTGCTGCCCGGCTCTGATCTGCTGGACTGGACTCGCTCTGACTCCTTCACACACTAGTCTGGTCTCTGTTTACGGTGAACAGAAATATAAGACAATAAGAAGAAGACTTGCTATTTGTTTATCATTGTTTACCTGCCGATGGTTTAAAAGTACAGAAGAAGAGCAGAAATATCTTGGTTCACCTGATCCATCGGTCTGGATCTTCACAGATGATGATTCAGCAGAAAACCCGATGACCTGGTGCTCCACCAACTACCTGGTGGACTACACGAGGAGGACACGAGGAGGACTCGGTGGTCAGTGGGGAAAGCCTTCGGGTGTTTGCTTTACAGAGGACCCCACCCGGACCTCCCCCATCACAGGAGAGCTCCTCCTGAACCTCCAGTCGGTGAAGTATCCTGGTCTACCCCCACCGGCCACATATTTAGGACCCCATGTCAGAGCCAAGACCCTCACCTGAAACCCGGCCCACCCTGCCCACCATCTCTTCAGGCTCCCACCCTCTGACAGATGATTCAAGAGACCGACTATTGTGGCTAAAACTAAACTACAAAAAACAAACAAACACTAAAACTAAATTACCAGAATAAAATCTGGAGTTTTAATCTGAGCATCTCGTAGGGTTTGATTGTGCGCAGATCCAGAGTGTGAGTCTGACTGAGACGTGAGGAGGTGTAGTAAAGTCCACCCGTGTCTTCTTGTCTCTTCAGACCCTGAGGTGAACCGGCGTCCCGCTGAAGCTCAACATGTCTGCTGTTACCCTCGTCCTGCTGACCCTCCTCATCCTCCTGCCTTCGGTCAGTTCCTGCCGCTTTATGTCCCCTTTGAAAAAAAATCAAATGTAAAAATGCAGTTTTAAAACTTGAATTTAGCTTTCTGCTTAAGTTCGGCATTAATTCGAATAAAATGACAACAAACTAACAGGTGGAGCCTTCAGGGATTGATTTTCACACTTAGAGTAACCATATGGAGTGTCTGCATCATTAATTCATCCATCAGCATGGGGACTGAATAAGGATCATTCCTCATCATTTATTTATTCTTTATGCAACAATAATTCTGCCTTTTAATTGTCTGAGTCATAAAACATCCTCCCTGCAGCTTCTTTATGAAAACAGGAAGGATAGTCGACAGTTTTTTCTGTTTTTATGCTGTCAGAAAGAAAAATAAAAAGATTCAAACAGGCTCGATGCTCCGCTTCAAAAAAATCTGGATTTTATTTAAACCCAAAGTCATCGGACAAAACTCTTTAAGCAAAGCAGAACATCACAAAATGTCTTTCTGCAGTAAAAAATCTGGACTCACTCTGTGGCACAATCAGGCACACGATTTTGTTTTTGTGTTTCAGGGCTCGAGGCAGCAGGTTCCCTCTAACTGTGTGATCAAGAGGGAGCAGGAGAAATGCCAGGAGATGATCGACTCTGAGGAGCCCAGCTCTGAGTTCGGTAGGCTTTTCCTTTCTGTTGGGAACATGTGTTAGTCCCATCATCCCTCAGCTTCGTTTTAAACCTCGGACAGTTTTCAGACGAGTTCTAATTGAATAAAAAAACAACAGAAGAAAAAGCTCATGGAGGTTAAGGAGCAGAACATCTTCGGTCCACTCTGACCGGCGCCTCGCACAAAGTACCTCATTTAAAGTTAGATTTGCTACATTCAGGGAGACACGTTTCTGTTTTCCTTCTGCTTGAGCCGAGTTAGATTTCATAAATAATGTTTCTTCTTCCTCAGCCGTCGGCTGAATCAGTTTGTTTTAAATAAATGACTTCTGTTGAACGAGTGACCTGATGAAGAGCGTGATGAAGACGCAGTCAGGGAACCGAACCGTTTTTTTATTGTGTGTGTTTGTGTGGTGTCCTCAGACTGCTCGTGGTTTTGGGACAATCTGACGTGTTGGCAGCCGGCCAGGATCGGTGATGTCATCGAGGTCAACTGTCCCGAACTCTTCTCACAGTTTATCAGCGAGGAAGACTACGGTCAGTGTCTGGAAGACGTCTTTGTCATTAACACTTTGAGAAAACAACCACGGTTATTATACTGTATTTATTGCAAAACAAGCCCAAATCACCAACCCACCTCCACCATGCTTCATAGTCGGTTGGAGGTGTTTGCTGCTGTGCATTATGGGTAAACATGTCTAGCTTGGTCTGGTCTTCAGATAAAACTTAAAAAAATTGACCTGCTGCGTTCTTTTTACAACCGGCAAACTTCCAAATTTGTATAATCATAGAAACTCAAAGCAAAATGGTTGCAGGAATAAACTGATCCGTTTTTGTCCCTCCTCCTGATTTCTTGTTTGGTTTTGACCTCACAGAAGTGGGGAAGGTGAGCCGAAACTGCACGGAGTTCGGCTGGTCCGAGCCCTTTCCTCACTACGTCGATGCCTGCCTGTCAGAGGAAGGAAACCGGACCCACCCGGTAGGTTCGTGGCCCCCGCGCCGTCGGAGTTTGGCGGTCTGAGTCTCGGCTCACGTGGCATGTTTTCGCCTCAGGACATGTACTACGTGTCGGTGAAGGCCCTGTACACGGTGGGCTACAGCACGTCTCTGGTGTCCCTCACCACCGCCATGGTCATCCTCTGCAGGTTCAGGTGAGACCGACACGGATGGGGAAGAGGACAGGGGTCTCGAATTCAGAACGCAAACGATTTGCTTTGCCGACAGGAAGCTCCACTGCACCAGGAACTTCATCCACATGAACCTGTTTGTGTCCTTCATCCTGAGAGCCATTTCTGTCTTCATCAAAGACGGCGTGCTGTACGCCGAAGAGGACAGCGACCACTGCTTCATACACACCGTGAGGAACACACACAGACACACACTTTACTTGTTGGTGATTCTTGCTCACCGCCCTCCCCGGTCGGTTTCATGAAGCTGGAGTGTCGAGCGGTGATGATATTCTTCCACTACTGCGTCCTCTCCAACTACTTCTGGCTCTTCATCGAAGGCCTGTACCTTTTCACTCTGCTGGTGGAGACCTTCTTCCCCGAGAGGAGATATTTCTACTGGTACATCATCATCGGCTGGGGTGCGAGCGCACAACACGTTCTGAACGAGCAGCTCACACACAACCACACACACACTGTTTACTCCCGACTGTGTGTTTCAACAGGAACGCCGACGGCGTGCGTGACCATCTGGGCGGTGCTGAGGCTGCAGTTCGATGATGTCGGGTTGGTTGTTGTGAGAGGACGATGAATTTGGTGTTGAGGTTTGTCTGTCTGGGTTGAGAACTTTGGGTTTTCTCAGGTGCTGGGACATGAATGACAACGCTGCCATCTGGTGGGTGATAAAGGGACCTGTTCTGGCCTCCATTATGGTAGGAAGACTGGAATGATTTCCTGTCTCATAATTTAATGTGGTTTGGAATAGTTAGCCTGGCTTACTGATGTCAAGAAGTAAAAACATCTTTAGGCTGCCAAAGCTCCAAGAATATTGAGTTTTTACATCAAAATGTAGGAAAAACTGTAAGAAACGAAATGTAGAACTTACAGCTTGAAGCCTGACGGTGACTTGTTTCACTGTCTTAGTTAATATTCCAGAAGTTAGTTTGTTTAAATTTGATCTTTATGTCTCCAGATCAACTTTGTGCTCTTCATCGGAATCATCGTCATCCTGGTCCAGAAGCTCCAGTCCCCAGATATCGGTGGGAATGAATCCAGTATTTACCTGTAAGAGTTTCTTCCTTCACACCCAGAATGAATGTTTTTTCCTGTTAAAACGGTCCTGACTGCCGGCGCGGCGTGTTGTTCTGCAGGAGGCTGGCTCGCTCCACGCTGCTGCTCATCCCGCTCTTCGGGATCCACTACACCGTCTTCGCCTTTTCTCCTGAGAACGTCAGCAAGAGGGAGCGTCTGGTGTTTGAGCTGGGCCTCGGGTCCTTCCAGGTGACCAGAACTTAAACTAAACTAAAGAGAGAAAAATGTTGCAGGAATGTTTTCATGTTGCGTCCCTCTGCGACTCTGCAGGGCTTCGTGGTAGCCGTCCTCTACTGCTTCCTGAACGGAGAGGTAAATCTCAACACGTTCACCTTGGATTTAACAAAACCAAATGTTGTTTTAGTCAGACCCGGGTCCAGTTCAGACCTGGCACTAATCTGGATTCGGGTTTGTGAAATCCTTTCAAATGGTGCAGACAAGTTGTGAGTTTAATTTAGTAAAGTTGTGCGTTGAACTCACTGATGGGACGGACGAGTCTCATTAGTGCCGGGTCTGAGGGGGGCTGAGGGACAGCGAGCTGGTGCCCTTCCAGCGGGGTCCATTAATAATGACCTTGTGAAGTATATCCCTCAAGGTGCAATCGGAGATCAAGAGGAAATGGCGCAGCTGGACGGTGAACAGGTACTTTGCTGTGGACCTGAAGCACCGGCATCCTTCGCTGGCGAGCAGCGGGGTGAACGGGGGGACGCAGCTGTCCATCCTCAGCAAGAGCAGTTCCCAGATCCGGATGTCCAGCCTGCAGGCCGAGACCCCGGCCACCTGAGCGGCTCGACCGGACTCGACGCCTCAGACCCACCCATCCCGATGACCCGCCTCAACAACTCCTTCCTCGACCCTTGCCCCGATGAAACCGTGATGGAAACCCAACTGAGCTCCAGCGACCCGAAACAGCCTCTCGTCTGAAGGAGCCACACGTGGTTCCAGGAGGAGCTCCGGCCGATAAAAGACTCCCGGGGGAAACAGGAAGTGGAGAGACAGCGCCGTCTGTTTGTATATATTGGTGTAAAAGCCGGAGAGTCCGGTCTCTTTAAGCGAGCTGATCCTGATGTAAAAACTTCCCACTTCCTCTGGAGTCCAGTTTCCTGTTTGAGCCGTCTGAGGCTTCGGAGCTACATCACTAATCACAACGGCTTGGAAAGAAGAGGGTGGAAAACATGCTCCTGTTGCATTATGGGAAACCTGTCATTTTCTGAAGTTCAGGAGGAATCCGCTTCACCTGCTTCAATTTATGATTTGTTTAAAGGAAACTTCCAGCAAGTCTTCTCAGCGTTTCTGTAACTTGTCTTCATTTCCAAACCCGTTCAGCACTTCTGTTGCACAAACTGTGAGGGAATTATTTCTAATATTTAATGTTTAAAGCTGTGAACGAGACAAAAAACACAAACGTTAAATCCAACCTGATGGAGGGACGTCAGAAAAGGAAAAACAGAATTTGTTCAAAACAAATTATTTTATACGTTTCTGAAAAAAGTCGAGAAAACAGAGACATAAACATTACATAAACCAGCCGCTCGTACAGAAAATGTCAACAAAAACTTATATCAAAATCCATCTGTGGATCCGAACCCCGAGACCTCACGTGGTCTCCGTGGATCCTGACCCTGAGACCTCACGTGGTCTCCGTGGATCCTGACCATGAGACCTCACGGGGTCTCAGTGGATCCCGACCCTGAGACCTCACGAGGTCTCCGTAGATCCCGACCCTGAGACCTCACGAGGTCTCCGTAGATCCAGACCCTGAGACCTCACGGGGTCTCAGTGGATCCCGACCCTGAGACCTCACGTGGTCTCCGTGGATCCTGACCCTGAGACCTCACGGGGTCTCAGTGGATCCCGACCCTGAGACCTCACGTGGTCTCCGTGGATCCCGACCCTGAGACCTCACGTGGTCTCCGTGGAGCCCGACCCTGAGACCTCACGTGGTCTCCATGGAGCCCGACCCTGAGACCTCACGGGGTCTCTGTGGATGTAACCCTGAGAAACAACATTTGAAACCCCTCTGTTTGTTTTTTCTCTCCGTCTCGGTCTCCAGAAGTGCCTTCAAGCACAAAAACTCTTCTTTTTGCTTCACTTTTTGTCTTTTTCTTTAAAAAAAACAAAACTGCAAAGACAAGATATGGGGTTATTAAAAATGTTTCTCTCAATAAACCCAGAAGCCTTTGAAAAGTCAAACATACGACCAGTTTTCAGAAACGCTTTGACGTTTTAATGTTTTCTACACATTATATTAAACCTGATTTAAATAGATGTTCACCTGTTTGCAGTTCAGTGTAAAATAATAATCACATTAGAGAAGAAACAGGAAGTCACATTTTATGCTTATTAGGTTTTAGTTTCATAGCATTTAAGATCAAATCTGAAACCAAACTTTGTACTTTTTTAACCGCATGGTCTTAATTTGTTTTGATTAGTTTTTACAACTCAAAATGATTAAAAGTTTATATTCCTTATAAAAAGAAACCTTGAATTGAATATAGTATTTATTATGAAGTCAAATAAAGATTTTAGAAGGAATTTGAGAAAGTTAAAGGACTTTGTCCAGTTACTCAGATAGAATTAGGATTTAAGATGAAAATGTTTTGTCTTTTTTAACTTTTGAAATCAGGATTAAACAAAAAACCAACAAAAGAAAAAATAAAGCACCAATTACTAAGAAGTGGCTTAAAAACAATAAAAACATTACAGAATGACGTCAAACCAGTGATTTCTGTAAAACTTTTATTTCCTGTTTACAGTTTATCTTCGTGTCTTTATGGTTCATTTAAAGAGCTGAAAAATCCTGTAAAAATATCATCTTTCAGCTTGTAAAATCATCCCAACATTTAAATAATTTCTGGAGATCAGGACGAATGATTCTGTTATGAAGAAAACTGAACGGATTCCTTGTTTTCCTGACTATTTGAGATATTAGCTAAAGAAACAACTTTATTCAGGTGGAAATGAGCCGAATGTTGTCACCATCATTACACTTCAACATGAAAAACAAAAACTTTTAAGGTGTTGATCCCCAAAACTGACGGAATTCTGCAAACATTGAGCATAAAAAGCTTTAACAACACAAACAGTATAAATTATTAATAAAATGAGTTTGGACCAGTTTTCGATGCCGTTTGTCATATTTTAGAACAATTGAGTTAAAATTATTGGACAAGAAATTCAGACTAAGACCTTTTGGTTTTGTATTTTCTTATTGGATGACTCAAACTAAAAGGGAGCTCAGAGTCCAAACGGGGCCAAAGGTTTGACCAGAACCAGCAGAACCGGATCAAATCAAAATAAAGCTGGAGCCTTTTTCTCTCCTGCTGATGTCAGACGAAGCTAAAATAAATATTAAATATGATTTGTTCTGAAATATGAAGTAGTTTGTGTTTGAAACGTTTGTGACTAAATAAAGTTAATAGTTTAAATGTGTAAACGCTGTAAATAGCTGCTGCTTTAAGGCGTTGTGCTCTGAATTCTTGCTGTAAAATCTCTGCTCTCTGATTGGTTGAGTTTTGTGTAAATTTAAGTTTTAAACTGTGACGAGGTCGGCCGTAAAACACTTTTCCTTTGAATGTTTGCAGACACGAGGGAAAGCAAAGCTGCTCCATTTTTAGTTTTGGACTTTTTGATGTTTTTTATTGAATCTCTTCCTGAAGAAATGAGGTTTAGACGTTTGATGGCTGAATGTATCACCAGTTTATTTTTCACTACATTGTGTTTTTGTGAACGTGAGCGTTTTGTAAAATCTAAAAATAAATGTTTACCTTGTTGTTTCATCTGTCGTTAGTTTTATTCTCCCGTCAGTGCTGAAATATTTTACATTACTGTAAAAAAATAATCCTAAACAGACGTGTAAGTTTGGTTTGGGACTAATTTGATTATAAATTTGTCCGGCGGTTTGTTGGAAGCTTGGAAAAAAAAATATGCAGCTCAATTATTCCCCGGCTCCATCTGGACTCCAGCATTGGCAACAAAACAACAGAAAAAAACTGTTAAACCTGATGAATTCTGGGTATTTTAGGCCATCAGAATTTTCCAGTCAGGCCCGGTGATGTCGCTAAGTATTTAAAAAAGGCTCAGAGTGACAAAAGCTTGACCCAACGTCCAAACCCTCCAGAACCCGGTTTGATCTAAAACTGATCCAGATCCAGGTCCACGCTGGAAACCAGGACACAAGTTTGGGCTTCCGGCCGCTGACAGGAATCGATGAAACTTGTTGGTTTTGATATTTTATTGGGATGATTTATAAATAATAAATCCCAACCAGCACAACACCAAACCAGAAACCTGGACCTGTGCAGAGAAACGGGTCACGTCAAACTTTGTAAGAATCTGCAAACTCCAGATGAACAAATAAAGCTAGTTTCTGCATGGACTCAGACGGGGAGGGAGTTTCCTAAATGTCTCCAAACATTATTGTTGGTCAGTCTGATCTCACACACACACACAGACACAGACACACACACACACACAGTCTGGTACAGCTATCTTTATGGGGACATTGCATTGACTTCCATTCATTTCTACAGCCTAACCCTGACCCCTGACCCACCAACAGCATTTTCCCCCATGGGGACTAGGCTTAGGTTCCCATAAGTAGCAGTTGGTCCTCACAAGTAGGTGTGCATGCCAAAAATTGTCCCCACATAGTAAGGAATACCCGCTCACACACACACACTGCATGGAAAAGGCACAGTAGGGGTCATTCTCAAATCCATCCATCTATTACACGCTTTTTCTTTTCAGGGTCACGGGGGTCACTGGTGCCCATCCAGCTGTCACAGTGCGAGGGGCGGGGTACACCCTGGACAGGTCACAAGTCCATCACAGGGCCACATAGAGACAAACAACCATTCACTCTCTCACTCACACCTAGGAACAATTTAGAGTTACCAATTAACCTAACAGTCATGTTTTTGGACGGTGGGAGGAAACCGGAGTACCCGGAGAAAACCCACGCAAGCACAGAGAGAACATTGAAACTCAACCCAGAAATGTCCCCAGCCAGGATTTGATCCGGCGACCTTCTTGCTGGGAGGCATCAGCTCTAACAACTGAGCCACCGTGCCGCCTCATTCTCAAATCCTGCTAGCTAATCAAGAGTTGCTTGAAATTTCTCCACGTTATGACCTAAATAAAAAAATAAAGACTTTCTTTCTGGTGACAGCAGCACGATTCAATTTCTATTCACACAAAGTAATCAGAACAAGAATTTGACGAATAAGAAGATTTAAAAACCAACAGCTTTTACAGTCTAGTGCTCCAGACGTGCGCTAACGCACTGTGCAACATGTGGGCCGGGAGGGAGAGTTAAAGTTCAAGAAAGTGAGAACCACAAGGACTGAGGTCAGGGCCGAGGTGAGAAAAACAACAAGTTGTTGGATAAAGCCACGAAAAGCAGAGAGAGCTTCTCATTTTCTCTCGAATATTAAAGCTGCAGCTGCACTAAAAGCGACCAACGAACCATCTGGTTTCTGAGCTCAATGAGCCGTGAAGCAAACGCAACGACTCAGACGACGTTCCACCACAAAGCAAAGCAGACCAAACAATCCTTCGTGGCCGAGGAGGGATGAGGAAGGTCGTGTGGACGAGAGTCGGGCGTGAAAGAAGATGTTGTCGATTTATTGAGCAGGAAAAAGAAACTGCAGAAGGTTGAGAAGCCCCTTCAGTGGTTTATTCTTTAAACTGTGGACACGTTGGACGTGAGGGCCTGTCCCTCGGAGCTCAACTTGTCTTTGGGGCTGGATTTATCCAGGACTGAGATCTGAGTGATGGTGCTGCTTTCGGCGAACAGCGTACGCCGCCGTTTGCTGTACCTCAGGTAGCTCTGAGTCTGCCACTTCCAGAAGCGCTTCTTCAGCTCAGCCTGCACCTAAAACAAGAAGAAATGAAACTAGGAAGGTGGACACGGTGCAAAAAGTAAAGAAATTTGTGTTTGGTTGATTATTTCTATGTTGTTATGATGCTCTTATGAACGCAGAGAAGATTTACACAAATACATGTTCCTTACAAATATCAACGGATTTATTACCAAGAAGCTTTATTACAACAAAAATGAATCTTCCAAAAACAAATTTCCTTACATTTTTTTTTTTGGACCACAAACTTTAAATTATTTCACTGGGGTTTGACGTAGTAGGGGCAGACCGACACATAACACACACAAAAAAAAAGAGCTTGATGAGATCAAAAACTGAATCCAGCAGATGTCGCTGTTGCTTTTAAACCGATTCCTTACCTCTCCGTTCAGGAAACAGTAGAGCAGGGCCACAACAAAGCCCTTCAAAGGACAGAAACATGAAACGGGATTAAAAACACAATTTTTTTTTTTTTTTTTATATAAATATTTGTTCTTGTCGTACCTGGAAGGATCCCAGACCGAGCTCGATGAAGATCCGAGCCTCCGCTCCCGTGTGTTCTGGTAAGAAGGCGAAGACCATGTAGTGCATCCCGAACAGGGGGATGAGCAGCAGAGTGGACTTGGCCAGCCTCCTACACACACACACACACACACACACACACACACACACACACACACACACACACACACACACACACACACACA
>JAVKLF010000053.1:1294651-1307041 GCA_034783495.1 Millerichthys robustus
GTTCGGCTCATTGCAGTTTGTTTGGCTCATTGCAGTTTGTTTGGCTCATTGCAGTTTGTTCGGCTCATTGCAGTTTGTTCAGCTCATTGTAGTTTATTCGGCTCATTGTAGTTTGTTCGGCTCATTGTAGTTTATTCAGCTCGTTCAGCTCATTGTAGCTCGTTCAGGTCATTTTAGCTTGTTCAGCTCATTTTAGCTCGTTCAGGTCATTTTAGCTCGTTCAGCTCATTGTAGCTCGTTTAGCTCATTGTAGCTCGTTCAGGTCATTTTAGCTCGTTCAGCTCATTTTAGCTCGTTCAGCTCATTGTAGCTCGTTCAGCTCATTTAGAACTTTGGTTTCATAACAAGTTTCAGCCGAGTCATTCATGGTTTAACGTTCACCGTGCATTTTGTCATAAAATAAAGATTTTTGTTGCATAAATAACATTTTGTATGATTTTAACGACCTGTGGAGTTTATCTTTGTTTCAGCTGCTTTATATTTGTATTAATTTGATTCATATTCAAAATGTTTGTTTTAAAACATTAAATAATAAATAACTCTTTAAAAAAATTCTATTGTCTATTTTTACACATAAAAAGAAAAGATATTAAAGTCAGCTGAAACAGGAGCATGATGGGAAATCTGACCTTTTCCTCTGTAATTATCTGAAGACAAAAATCATATTTGCTCAACCAATAATATCTTTCAGTTCTTTTTATGTCTCCTGACAGAAGTGTATAAATTACAAGTCTTATTATGTGACTAATATCATCTTTAATGGTTGTAATTTTATTCTATTATCTAAATTCTACTTATTTTATTCTGAAGGTGATCCAGTTTTCTGCGGAGCTCTGACCAAATGGGTGTGAAGTTTTCCTTACAGCTCTTCTTTTAATCCAAGCTGTCCTTTGTTCCTCACGCATCTTTAACTGAAAGTTTTCATTTTATTCTCTTTCTCATCCCGCTCTCCTGATACCCTTCAGTCTCTTTGACAAACAAACAAGCAGCCGAAGTATTTGGTCTCCATCAGAGTAAAAATGAATGTTCTGAATCATAAAACAAAGCAAAGAAAAGAGTTCTGGTTTATGAACAGCTAAAAGTCTGTAGAAGCTGTTCGATCAGAACCAAACCAAGAGGAAAACAGAGAAATCATCAAAACTAAAAGAGATTTACAAATACAGAAAATAAAGAATAATTAAAATTTCTGGTCTGAGTAATAATTTCTGGCTCCAACCTGTCTTGGAGGAACGGTTGTTCTCTTCCTCTTCAAGGACCCGGTTACAGTCTTCCTCGGCCTTCATGTGCTGGACCACCACAGCGCAGTCTGGGTGGATGGCCTCCGTCTGAAAAACACCAAAACATAAAATCAACCCATCAGCCGAAAAAATATTCCACAATCTGTTCCTCCCCGGTGGTCTGTAAACTCAGATTATTTGCAGAGCAGCAGAGATTCTGAAGTCCCTCTCGCCTGACAGATGCTTCTGAGCGAGCACTTTAATGATTGTGACCCTGACGGAAATGATTATTTCATTGGGGTCACAACGGGGGGTGGGGGGACCGTCAGCGGACCCTCCGTCCTTCCAGCCAGGTGTCTCGACCCGCTGATGATTTCATTTTACATCTGAGGCTGGAACAAATCGCTGCTTTCACTACGCAGAAAGTTCAGCTCGATGGTGTCCATTTCAGGAATCCGGACCATGTGTTCCTCGAGACACAAGCTGATTGGAGCAGCTGCGAAAGGTCAAAGGTCACGGACATGAAAAGGCTGAAACACTTTGGTTATGTCCTGAGCAAAGCTGCGCTCTGACAGGGGAGGAACAGAAGGACAGACGAGTGCCAACACCTGAGGAAAGATCAGGTGGGAGTAGGAGGGGCAAGAGCTGAATCATTTTAGCTACTTTTCCTGCGTGCTAAAACCAGCTGAGAAATCCTGACATCCTCGTCAGAACGCGATAAAGGTTGGATTCAGATTTTTTTCCCCCGAGATTAATGAGACAAATTAAACCAGACCTCTGATCAGGATGATGCAGGTGTCCAAAAGTAGCTTCAAAATCGGACCTGATCCCTGCATTGGTTCGCTCGTTGTGGGAGGAGCTTAAAGAAAACAATGAACTGACCTAAAGCTCTTTTTTTAGCCAAGTTGGATTTTTGACTTTGGGGTTTGATGAGAATCCATCATGCAAGACCTGCTGGATCCAGTTTGAGCTCTTAAACAACCTGTATTGTTGTTCTTTCAGCTGTGCCCTTCTGTGGTGGTAGTAGCCGAGAGTCTGCTAGCATGTTTGGTGTCTTCCCTCCTTGGTGACCATAAAGCAGACCATCGGCCGCTTGCCGTTCAGCCGAAAAGCCGCCGGTTCCACCTGCAGTTTACCCAGACGTCACGTCACATTCTGCTGTCCCTCTAAACACACTTAAGATAAATTCTTTAAGAAATTATATTAAACGTCTTTTTCATTTGTCCTGAGGAGCGTGAGGACATGCAGCAGAAATGAATTACAGCGTTTTGTTTTCCCATCTTGGCCTCTCGGCACAGACTACCTGTGGCCTTTAGAATTGATTGGAAGGTTCTGCGGCTGGTTTGGACCCGCCTCGGGGCTGCAGACTGAAGGCTGAGAATATTTTGATGTCAGGGTTCAAAAGCTTCGGAAGAGAAACCTCTCAACAGAACCACGCACGACTTCTACTCTTCTAACCCTGCTAAAGACAAACATCAAACACAAGAAGACGGCACTAATCTGGGTTTTTTTAAATGTCAAACATGACTAAAAGGTAAAGAATTGAAAATTATTGGGTGTAAATGGGTGACAGCTTTTAGAAAATGACTAAAGAGCTTGGAAATAATCTTCAGCCTGCTTTATGCGATGGAGAAAATATTAATGATTTCTCTTTGAGTGTCCTGAAAAAACTCTTTATTCTTTCTTTAATGAAAAGTTAAAGTGTTTTTTTTTCCTTCTGGTCCCTGATGACTGCAGGAAAAGGTTTTTATGACGTCAAAATGGGATTAAACTTTATGATTTTAGGAGAAATCAAACCAAAATGAATCGTCCATCAGGGAGAAGTCATGAATTCAGAAACGTTTGTGACAAATATTTACTTTAAATTCCATCAAATTTAAGTATTTTTTCAGTCTTTCTGCTAAAATACAAAGTAAAGATTCATCCATCTGTCTGGGTTTCACTGTAAAATAAAAATGTTGCATATTTAAAAGATTATTTTTGGATTCCATGATGTTGGTGGAAGCAGCAATGGATTGTGGGAAAAATGTAAACAACTCTGATCTTTAAGCAAAACACGTGCATTCATTTACTTTTGTTCTTCCAAAATACAAATGCAGACTATTTAAAGGATAATAGTTAAATTTAAAAAACAAACAAACAATTTAAATGAATTTAATCCTCTGTAACAGACGGGAAACTTTTATTTTGTAAAGAAGTGAATGGATGATGATGTCGCGTGCTTCTCACCTGGTCCCAGAGCGCGAGCTGCAGGATCAGAACCAGGTGAAGAAAGGCGCCCATCCTTTTGGACCAGCAGCCTCCAGAGAACAGAAACATTTTTTTTAATTGTGAAAAAACAAAAACTTTATGGTGAAAGAGCAGGGAGGTGTCCGGAGATGGAACCCGCCGGATAAAGCTGAATCCGAGTCAGTTTTCTCGTTAAATTTCAGCCTCTGGCGGCAATCCGCGCCCGGTTCGGTTCGGTTGGAGCAGGGGTCTGTCGGTGGGCGAGCTGTCGAGGGTCCTTCTGATGTCCGCATGACGCGCGGCGGAGAGCCGAGGCTCCTCTGAGCTGGAGGAGGTGCGTTTGTCTCTGAAGGAGGAGGAGGGGGGGGGTCCACTGCTGCACGAGCTCAGATATCTTCATCCATCTGTGATCCTTTAACGTTCTGCTGTTTTCACTCATGTTGTTTCTAATCAGAACCTCAGGGGGAGTCAGGTCCGGGTCCACAGTCCGGGTCTTCAGGGTCCACTGATGGTTCCCTGCATCAGGTTCTGCAGAAGCCTTAGTGACCCACTGGTGTAAAGAAGTTCAGAGAAGACCAGAGGAGTGGACGATAATCCTCGCTGAATAAAATAAATAAAATAAAATAACGAAGCAGCTTCCATCTAGAGATTTAAAAAAGAATTATTCAACACAAAGATCTGCTCCTCTGCAGTCAAACAGGGAGACGGGAACGTGATGCTTTAAATTTCTTTTCCATTTGTTTTTCTAAAAAACAACCACAATCAGAAACACACAAACAGAACAGGGAAGGATGTGTAAACAAATCAACAAAATCAACATTTTACGAGCCAGATTCAGACATGAAGCTCGTTTAGAAGAAATGGTTCAAAAGTGTTCCCAAGTTTTATCATAATTTCCAAATAAACAAAAAAAAATCTAATTATATCCAAATTATGTTTAAACTATCAAAGCTACAAATGTCAAACTTAATCTAATGACTTGAATAAATAAAATGATTAGGAAAAGGCTGGTTTAAAACTCAAACCCAGATTTATTTTCAGGGTTTTTATCGTAGAAACTCCTCATTTATCGGTGGTTTAAACTTCACGTCTCGTCTGCCAGATTAAAAAGCTGAAGTTGTTTAAATATGTCCTGCAGGTTTTCTGAGCTGTGGATTGTTCCACAGCTCGGGACACTTTATCCAAACAGAAGAAACCCAAACAGAAGCCCACAGATGATGGATGGAGAGCTGCAGCCGACCACCAACGCTGAACGCCCCGCAGCCGGCAGCACCTGGAGCCGAGGCCTCGTTCAGATCCAGGAAAGTTTCCTAAAATACAAAACAAACCTGGTTTGTACATTTTTATTTTCAAATGATTTTAAACGAAGACAACACAGCTTCTAAAGTCTAATCTAAAAAACAAAGATCAGATTCTGTTCGTAGAGTTCGAGTTTCTCTGAGCTGAAAGAGACCAACAGGAAGCGGCGTTGAGGCTCATTTTATTTTGAAGGTCAAGGAAACAGTAGCTACCAGTAGACCTCTTATGAGGAACCACGTTGCTCTTAGTTTGTTTCCTGTTTGCAGGTAGCGTTGATTCAGGCGTGAGGGTCCCGGGGGTCCGATGGGGCCCGGGTCAGGATGAATCTGGAGAGCGGGCAGGCAAGTAAGCCGACCTGACCTCTTGGACTTCTGTCACCCTGGGATCGAATTAGTAAGTTTGCTCGACGGGTAGACCGAGGAGACCACAGAGGAGGCGAAGAGGAGGCAAAGAGGAGGCGAAGAGGAGGAAAAGAGGAGGCGAAGAGGAGGAGGGCCACCACGAGGGAGTAAAAATAACCGAACACATGAGTAAAATCTCAAAGAATTTTTAAAATTGTCTCAAAGGAGACATTAGTAGTTTCAACAAGCATCGAAGACCTTATTGGGGCGCTTCAGGGTTCGAATGTTTTTCAACTATTTTAAGTTTGTTTCCCAGCCTGTCCTCCGTGCAAAACTCTTCATCCATTGTGTCCACGCAGCCAGACAGTCTGGTGATCTCAAACTCTTGGCTCTTTCAAAGTCTTTCTTTGAACGGTTTTCTGACCAGATACTGGCAGAGCTCTGGATTTACTGGTCCCATCTGTGTCCCAACCATCACCTGTGGTCACGAGGTTTGGATCGGGACCAAAGAACCAGATCCTGGATCCTGGCGACTGAAATGAGCTTCCCCAGTTGGGTGGCCGGACTCCTTTTCAGAAATCCTTCATGAGTTCACACTCACAACAAACACATTCCCACAGGATTTCTGTTTGTGTCATTAGATACTGATGTTAGCATTTTCTAAAAATAAAATGTAAATAAATCTAAACTAACAGTTAATCAGTCCCATGACACAGAAGGGACGTCCTCTACAGACTGACTTATGGCTGAACTTGTCTGTTTGTCCAGATTTGCTTTCTGAAACAACATTCCTGTGTTCTCTGTGTTCGTGTTGCTGGACACCTGCTGCTTGCAGCTGCACGTCTCGGAGACGACTCGAGGACACCGCTTTTATCTCGTCCTCGTGGCTGCTGCGATACCAGACCTGACCAGATACGGGTCAGACCCAGCACCGGTTCTCCGACGTGTCTTTCATAAACCCACAGATAAGATTTGCTTTGGTCATTACTCGACAGAGCACAACAGAACCGGACGACGTCATTGGTTGATGCGAGGAAATGAAAGCAGCGTAAAAATGAACACTTCCCACCAATCAGGGCGCAGAGACAACCGGACGTGACAAGAACCAACAACTGAGGAGTGAGTGAAACTACGTGGGCTGGGGCCGATGACAGGAGCGGCTGCAGCTGTGGCAGAATGGGCTGAGGAAACAGAATAACAAAGATAATAACCAAGAAGGTAAAGAAAACCAACAATAAACACAAAACATGATAATAAAAAAATAACGCAGAGCACAGAAATCTCCTGCGGGTTGAGCTCTCTGATTCTGATCCGTTGAACACCTCATCCTCACTCGGGACCGGACAACCTTCAGATGCCCTCCTGGAATTTATGGGGAGATATTTTCAGACGATGAGCTGAGCGGTTACAGAACATTTAATATTTTATATTGCTCGTAGGTCAGACGGGCTCTTAAATAAACTCCTGTAAAGACTGTCTTGGAATGAGCTTTGCTAATTTTATATTTTGTCCTTGGTTGACTTTAACTTACGGTCTTTTTGTTCTTGTGCCTTTTTTAATCCAATTTAAGTGTTTTCAAACTGTTTAATGAGCAAACACTAACAACAAAAACAACCATTTACTCCACAAACCCTGAAATTGACCCATTTTAAAATCATATCAGAAGAATCCAGCTGCTGTCAGACAGAATGTGAGTCGGTGTTTTGAAGGTCAGATTTAATTGCATCACAGAGAGAGAGAAATATCCCATCATCTCCTGTTTTCCACGTCTGACTTGGACAGTAATGGCCGATGTGGGCAGCGTTGCTGGTAAAGTGGTCAAAAGGCGGATTTGCAGGAAATGAGCCTGTATGGGTGTGTTCAGCTGACGAGTGATGGAGGAGTCTGGAAATCAGATCAAACCGGACGAAAATGATCTGCCTGTTTTATGATGCAACAGAAAAACTTGCCTGGGAACGAACCAAACACTCCAAGTTCCAGGTATACGAGTTGGTCCCCTTACAGCTAACGATGCTTCACTCCACAGTCGCCTTTATTTAAAGAGAACAAACAGTCACTGGGTGGACATCCAGGGTAAAGGTAAAGCCTACAGGACCATCTCCAAGCAGCTTCATGTTCCTCTGACTGCAGCTGCTGACATCAGTTTAAAAAGGAGGGGGTTTGTGGGACTGTAGCCAACCTCCCGGGATGTGGGCGCAAGGGGAAATGTGACCCCAGGTTGAGCAGACGGAACGAGCTGAACTCCTTAAAACAAACCTTAAATCAGATTGGATTAGAGGCAGACATCTTTGTTCTGCAGAACTTCAGCTGTGTGCCCTCGTCTGTTTGCTTGTTGCTCCTTTAAGCTTCCTGCACAGCAGCAGCTGCTATAGAGTTTCGGTTGACTCCAGTTAATCAGATAAACGGAACGTATGGCGAACGCTTCCTCGCTTTCTGATATGTTGTTTAATTGACAATTTGATTATGTTTGTTAGGAGAGTTAAAAGCTGATGGGCGTCACGGCTGACGACATTTTCATGTCCAGCTTGGAGGATTTTAATCTTTTCTTCTGGACTTCTTCAAATAAGAACAGTTTTAATTGAGATTTAAGAAATAGATCATTCTTTGCCATAGCATATAGTTTGTTTTATGCTTTTCATGATTTAGGAAATCAAGTTTTAGCTCTAGAAAAGTTAGGAGTTAACTTGCGTTTGTGGACGATGTGATGCTTTTAGAAATAATCCATTAAAAGCATCTTTAGGCCCAAGTGTGATGAGAGTTTTGTTTGGAAAAAGGGAAAGTTTAGTATCTGGGTTTGTCAGCTATAAAAGCACAAGAAGTAAAACATTTCTTGTGTCTATGCACCAAAGTGGAGGAGGAAATAACCGTCCTGGGAGTCTTCTGAGAACTTTAAACTCATTTTGGTTCAGTTATTAGACGTTCAGATTATGCTGCAGTCTCGGCAGACAGCCGCTCTCCATTAATGCTTTCTGCATTAGACTTGGCTGTTTGGCAGATGTCACGAGCGAAAGTTGTTTTTCCTTCCAGATTTCACCCAATTAGAAGTTTATGGCATCCTCGAACTCTTATTGGAAAGATGACTGAAGCTTTGGGTCCATCAGGGCGCCGGTATTAAGGTTGCAAATCAGTGGGTGCAGCAGCCACATGACACATTAAGGAGGAGATTAAAAGAAAGTCACCAGCTGCACTGAAAACCTGCAGCCTGGTGGGAATTGATCAGCGATTTCTCGCTAAAAGCTACGTCTCCCAGCCCCATTAAGAGTAAACTCATCTCTGGGTTTATTGAAAGGGATAAATCAGCTGCAGCCCCCATGGGCAGCTTCTCCCTGAGCAAACAGCCACAACATTTATTATTATTACTTATCAACTTCCTTTAGAATGTCAGATGGTGTCTTTTATGAGCCAGCGTCTCTCTGGTCACACGTGGAGGATGGAACGGAGACCAGAAACCTCTCTGGGAGACTTTTTGAAACTGCAGATGGGAGAGAATTAACCTTTCCAGAGTTTAATTATGTAGATGAAAAGACTGGAGTTCAGATCAGGATCCTGCAGACAAACGTCAGGTCCGTATTAGACAGACCGGGCTGCTTTAATGACACGTTTATGAGCGTTAATGCAGCTCGGCCACCGAAGGGTCATAACTCTGGTGGGGGCAATAAAAGCTTCCTTCTCGTGGGAGAAGAGGAACTTTTGGTGACTTGTTTAAACGTGGAGCAGAACATTCAGTAAAAGCATTAATCTATGCCATCAAATGGTTTAATGCTGACTCAGCATTCATTATTTTGCGCCAACTTTCTGCAGACCTTGTGGTTTTTTAAGCATTTCTCTACTGAAACGTTGAGCTTGATCAGGAATCGTGTCATGAATTTTATTTGGTGAAACTTTTATACATTAAATTTTATTATTTCTTTAAAAAGCATTATTCTCTTCAGCATACTGAATGTTTTTGGCTCCTTTAAGCTACAGTTTTGCTTTACTTATAGACTTTAGCTACTGTTCTGGTAACTTTAGCTACCATTTTAGCTTTCATCTATGGTTTGGCTAATTCTACGGTTTTGCTCAATTTACCTTTTACAAAAGTTTTATTTGCTATATTTTTAGTCACCATTCTTTGGCTACTATTCCATTTCCATTTAGCTTTTAGCCACTGTTTTATCTTTCATTTATAATTTGGCTAATCTTTGCTTTATAGTTTTGCTGATTGTAGCTTTCAGGTACAGTTTTGCTCAATTTATTTTCTTTTAGCTCACATTTTGTTCCTTCATACTTTTAGCTACTGTTCTGATTTTCTATAGCTGACTTTGAGTATTTTTTTTCATTATTTTGCTACTTTCAATTTATTTCAATGACATTTCCTGGATTTTTATAATTTTTTTAATTTATGATAAATTGACAAACCTCATTAACTGGAAGGTCAGGGAAAAAAATCCTCTTTTAAAATAGATATAATAATGTTTCCTCCACATGTCAGACTGTAAATGTCAGGAAGGTGTGCAGCTTCGGCCTCTGTGGGATTTATTATCGTGACATTATCTTGTAGCAACAAAGCCAGCAGTGGCTTCACTTTATTGCTTGAAACAAACACAAGCCCTCCCTTTCCGTAAACACGCACAGGCAGGATGGCTGGCTTTGGAATAACGGTGAATATGCTGAGCGAGGGAGCGGAGAGGCCTCGGATTAAAACCCCAGGCTCCGGTCTGCGCCCTCGAGTGCATAAAAGAGCCCGACTCATCGCAAAACTCAGCTTTCCTGACTAACGTAGAGGTCGCTCAGAGAGCGGAGACAGCAGGATCAAAAGCAGCCAGGAACAAGACAAATATTCAGCCGGGCGTCGCTTGAAAGAAATATGAGGCGGCCGGAGAAAGAGCTGACGAGTTCCTGCACTTTAATGGACAGGAGGCGTTTGTGCATTCAGGCCGAGTCATGCTGGAGATGTTGGGCCGATGCTTCAAAGCAGAGTTTTGTTGAACCTAAGTGTAGCAGACTTTTTACATCTCAGCAAGGATGCAAAGTCCGTTCTCTCTTTTGTTTTCTGATGGAAACACTAAGTGAGCAGTAAAACGTGTGCGTGTGCAGAAAGGGGGCGGAGCATTACGAGGATAAACGATCCGCTGCACGAGAGAGATGACTTTAACATGAAAAGAATCTGTTTTTCTTTTCACGGCACATGGGGAGAACCTGGCGTCTTTAATCAGCAAACATCCCCTCCTGGTGGCGCTTCGGCTCTCGGAGCGCGTTCAGCCTCGACGTGGAGCCAATTTCCCGCTCGGCGTGAGCATGTGGGGTGGGGGTCTGCTCTCACATCACATTTAAAGAAAACACAAAAGATTTGCCTCAGAGATCAGTGTGCTGAATCAGAAAACAGCAGGAACATCTGGGTACATTTGAATAAATGGTTATCAAATCAGACGAAGACTAAAACGCAGCGCAGCCGGTCGTTAGAAGAGAAATAAGATGGTTAGTGGAAGAAACGGACACACCGTGTGTTGTCCATCACCTGCAGCGCTCCGATCGTTGGAGTCCTCAACATCTCATCTGTGTTGAGGGTTTCAGGAGAGAAACCCGGACCTTCAGCTCCTCCCGGTGGACCCGGAGGCGTTCCCAGGACAGAGGAGATCTCCAGACTCCCATCAGCACCTGCTTCGGTCGACCAAAATGTTAACGTTCAGAAGACCCAGTGAGTCAAGAGGACAAAGATAAAACAAACATGTTCACTTTGCTTTGGCTACAAAACATTTCCAACTCTATGAATACAGAGAAAACTTGACAGGTTTATTAATGTTTGTTTAATTGTGTTCCATCGTATCACAATCAATCAAAACAAAGTCTGGATGGAGAAGGAAGGAAAGAAACCCGTAGCTGCCTTTAGAGTGCAAACTTAACAATATTCTGCTCGGTACCAAAAATCACAACCAAAGATCATAAAATATCCTTTTCTGAGGTGACAGTTTGGAACTGAAGACCTTCATTAAAACGAACTGGTCCATCACTTCTTCTTTAAAAAAATATAAAGTTTCAGAGTTTAGTCTTCAACACAGTTTAAGAATAGTTTGACCTCATAAATACCACTCGGTCATCTTTGGTGACTTTTGGTCTGAAAAAACACAACATTTAAAGAGCCTAAATGTGAGTAAATACAAGCAGCAAACATGAACATAAGAGTCAAACATTTTAGTGCGACGGGTCATTTAATGCAGCGTTCTGCAATCCAGGAGCTCAGAGCCAGTTTCTCCACAGAGAACTGGATTATCTCCTCAAACAAGGTCAGGAACACCTGGAACGTGAGGGGAACCCCGAGGACCCGGTTTAGGGAACACTAATTTAATTTAGATTAAATTTACAGTTTGTGTTGTTTTTTGTTTTAGTCAGTGCAAAGAAAGAGTCAGTTTTTTTTTCCTTCATGCAATATTAAACAATTATTCTCTCTAAGCCACTTGTTTCTGATAACACAAAAAATCATTCACAAATTTCTGTGTACAAATACACAACTTTAACCATTCTGTAAAAGAAAACAAAGCAATCCAGCAAAAGGAAGTTTAACAAAGTAAAATCAAAAGAATCCCCAGAATGTTTGAAGTGCGTGGCTCAGCGGTAAAGGCACATGTTGGTGCTCTGGTACAGGTACATGTAGGCGTCACAGAACAGACGCTTCGCCACGCTCTTCATGTCCCGCTGCGCCTGATTGGACAGCTCTGTGGGAGACATTTCCAGGTACACGCCCACCTCGGGGCAGGCTTGGACCTCCGGGATGTTGAAGCCGTCGTGCTCTCCTGAAGACGAGAAAAGAAAAAAAAAATGAAAGAGGGAGGCAGCGTGAAGGCAGAGTAGCTGCCGATATCAGCCGAAGAACCTGAAACAATGAAGCTGAATGAAGCAAAAGAATAGCTAGATGCTAAAAGTAGCAGAATGATAATTAAAGGCAGTAGCTAAAAGCTAATAGCAGCAAAAAGTTAGAAAAAAGCCAAAGCCTGCAAAAGTCTAGTTTTAAAAGCTAAAAGTTGTAAAAAGCTAGCTTGGTTGACTAAAAGCTAAAAATAACAAATTTTTTTCAAGAAGGTAAAAGCACCAAAAAAAGCTAATTAAAAGCTAAAAGTAGTAAAAAGCTATATAGAAAGTAATAGTAGCAGAACAGTAACTAAAAGTAGTACAGGGCTGGCTAAAAGTAACAAAAAGCTAAATAGAAGTTAAAGGAGCAGAATAATAGCTAAAAGCTAAAAGTAGTAAAAGAGGACAAACACAGAGCCAGTAGCTGAAGCAGATTTCAAAGAAAAGAATCTGAATGTATTGTTTTGAAAAGGATAAAC
>JAVKLF010000053.1:1325936-1336680 GCA_034783495.1 Millerichthys robustus
CTCAGCTTTTCAATTTTATTCATCTCAAGTATCGATTGAAATGACACCAAATGTGTTTTTTTAAATAACAACACAAAATTTCAAAGTAAAGCCTTCAAAGACCTTTAGTGTAAGAGCCTGACTTGTTATTGTTCTAAAATATGATTTTCTAAAAACCTATTTGATCAGGAATATTGTGACGTAACAAATCAATGATATTAAATGTTTTTAATGACTTCTGAGGTTTTCCTGACGTGTTCAGATGTTTTAATGAAACAGAACTGAATAAAATAAATGTACAAACTCTCTCTAAGGGTGTCGGACTCCCCCTGAGCTGGTGGTTCTGGGTCGGCTTGTGTTCCCTGAAGGCTCTTGTTTGTTCTGGTAACGGGGAGGAGAAAGTCCGAGGCCGTAAATTTGCACCTTTTGTCAGCCGGGGGGCTTGCTGGTCCGTCCCCTCAGCCCCTGGAACCCGGTGACAGTAACTCTATCTGACCCGGCTCTCCTCCGTACGTCTGCACGCTCGGGGGCAGGCATCCCATAATAATCGTTGGGAAGATGAGCAAACAGCCTGAAGGCATGTTTATTCTGTCCGACACACGCAGACAAAAATCAGCTGAATTTGTGGGAGAATCTAGAACTCTGATCAACAATAGGATCCTGATTGTTGTGTGTAAACAGGTTTGTTGTTGTTGTTGTTGTTGATCGTAAAATGCTTTTCTGCGCCTGCAGAGAAAACACTGATGGTGTGTCAAAGTAACGTCAGCGCACAAAATAAATAAAATGTCTTTGTCAGAGCGGAAAGCAAGAATTAAAAATAATTTGTAGCGTTTAGATCAAGGCTTGGGTTTTTTTTGTAATTTAACTTGAGACTTATTTTCAAATTTACTCAAATATTAGTGAAGTCTGAAAGTAGAGATTGTGCCTCTGGTATATCTGCTGGAAGGACCAGAGAAGCACCATCAGCACCGCCCGCTCAGAGGCAGCAACGCCTCAAACCTTCAGCAAATTACCAGCAGCGACCCGATCCAGTTGGGTGCTGAAACATTTCCAGAAACGCCGCCTCGTAACAACTTCGCAGGAACACCCAGAAAAGACGTTAAAAAATGTTTTAAACTCAGATGAACAAGAGCACATTTCCACAAAAAGGCAGGATTTGTAGTTTCTATAAGTTCTTCATAATATCTCCAAATCACCGAGTCATGATCTGTTTTTCTTCACCTCACAGATAAAGACTTCTTCTAATGGACAGTTTGTCCAAAGTGGTCAGATGAGCTGATTGTCCCCTCAGCTTCTTAGCCCTGTTTCAGTTTTATCAGCGCCACACCTGAGCTCCAGCAGCAGAACCGGGCCGCAGGCCGATGAGGAACCCGACGCCACGTCATCTTTGACTTTAGTTTTTTCAGCTTTTTCCAGCTTTCTATTTCTGTCTCACAGGCCTGGACTTCCAAACCCCTGCACCCCCCATGCTATAACCCACTGGGCCGGGTCTGGGGGAGTTCTTCCCATCCTCCTTCACTCTCCTGGGCTCCACTAAGTTGTCAGGTTTTTGACTGCATGCAGTTCAGCGTTACTCACACAGGAGTTTATTGAACAAACTACTGACACTAAAATATAAAAATGACTCAGAACTGTTTAAAAACAACTAAATTCATTCGGTGAATCTGATCGTTTCAGCCAGTAAAACTTTTAAACTTTTAAAATTCCTAAGGCCTCCAAACTGCACAGATGAAGTTTTGGGTTTCCATAAAATGAGACAAAAACAAACACAAAAGATTCGACCTCTGGGGTGCCTAAAGATGAAAGAAACATCAAAAAGTATTCAGGTTGCAAAATGAAAAACCTGCTCCAGACTTCGTCACATCTTCCTGACCGTCTCACCCTGTTGGTATTTAAAGACCTTTTTTAAGTAATAATAACACAAATAGTAAAATTCAGTTAACATTTTCTGGACTAAATAAAAATATAAACTGAAACATTAAGCTAATTATAAATTGCCCCAATGATTTATTTAAAATAAATGACGGTGATGCTGTTTGATGAAGAAAAGCTTTGCAAAAATGCAAATTCTCTTTTCTATATTTGTTTCAGACAAATTTTTGAACTAGTTTTACCCATATAATAAATATTAGTTCTTGTATTTTTGTTTTTTTGTATTTAATAATGGATGATCGTTTGTATTTGTTGGTCTGGAGATGTTAAAGGGCTTTAAGATAACTGCTAATTCCAGTAAAGTTTTATTGATTTGCTGTTGTAGGTGGGGACTGGTTTATAGCCAGGTCTCCATCACCCGTTGCACCTCTTCTAGTCAAGAGTCCCTCTCCTCCTCGGGGTAAATAATTAATGCTTCACCTCTTTAATTAGTGAGATTTGCTCGAAACAGAAGAGAGTAATTTACCCCTCAGATCAGTGCAGACCTGTTGAGCAGCTCAGATCTGGTTTCTGATTGATTTTAATTTCACATCAGCCGAGAACCTTGTCTGGTTTACTAAACTGCTAAAACTTGTATAAATTATTTGCCAGATGCCTCGCTTCACCCCCCACACCCCAAATAAACTCAGCTTCACCCAAGATCTTCTTCTCGGAATGACAAATGCATAAAACGCACGAGGTTGAAGGTTTGATTCCCACGTCACGCAACAGCTGATCTTTTGTTTGCATTTCTGCCCCTAAACTGCAGAGGGCGCTGTGGGCATATTTACTGCTGGCTCAGCGATTTGATCTCCCGACGATCTCAGGGCAGAACTACCAATTCTTTATTTTCTAAACAACAATCATGTTTATTTGGTGTTTGATGGCATTTCTCAGTATCCAGTAAAACACATTTAATTCAACAAAATCCAATTCTTCCTGTCCAGCTGCTTTGTTTGAACATTTATTATGTTTAGTTACTGAAAAACTAAATTAACTTGACATCTGCATAACTAGAAAAATAAGAATGGCTTAAAAGTCAACAAGTAGAACCTCAGCTGGACACAGTTTAATTTCTTTATTTCAAAATATTTTTCTATACAAATGAGAGAACTTTGGAACAAAAATGATATTAAATGTTTGTAAGTGAATGCAAGGATTCCAACATGGCAGGAAAAGAAAAAAGTTTTAGTAGCTGTACTGAACAAACAAGAAGGAAACGTCAAAAATTACACAGCAGCTAAAAAAACCCTTTAACTCAGGACTGTGGAACTACAGGGGACCAGTCCACAGGAAATAATCACTCTTTGAATTCACTTAATAATTCAGTGGAAGTGTTTTTGTTTGGTATTTTAAGATGCTATTATTTAAAGATGCTTAAAAAACAAACAAATAACCTGATATATTTTTAGCTTGTGTGATTGCCAGCTGTTGGTCTCAGTTAAATCTGTTGTTGCTCATATTTGTTTTTTTATGACTTTAGATAATACTAGTTTATCTGTTCTGAATGATTTGTATTATACTGGAAAGACAAAATGTTAAAATATCCAAATGTATTGCTCTTATCGTCTTATATATTGCATCTTTTAAAGCTTTTGCCCAGTATATTAAAATATTTACTTTAAGACTTTTAACTTCTATTGTCCCTGCTACCAGAATGGAACTGTTGTACTTACACAACTGGGTCTGTTCGCTAATCTCATCTATTTTAATGCTAATCCATTTCCACATTCTTCCGTAGTATTTTGTTTCTGTGCTGGATGTAAAAGCGTGGTGTCTGTTTTGTAAGCCTGCTCGGTGTGTGAGACGGAGAGCAGCGTGACCGTGTGAGAGAGTACGGTATCGATCCGGGGCAGTTCATTTTCCGCTGTCCCCGGTGAGTTGCTCCAGGGGAAATGGCTAGTTTGTCTCCTGTCATTGTAGCTTCAGAGTTAAAGAGGAGTTTAAAGGAAGAAGAAGAGCGGCGGGGGGACGAGGACCTCACCGCCTGGTCCGTCTCAGACAATCAGAGTGTCCTCCTGGAGGGTTCAGACGTTTGGACATGTTAGTGTCTCCTATGTCTCTCCACGTGAAGCAGATGTGTGGGCTCTCTTGAAGCAGCCAGTATTGATCACTGCCCACTTATTGTCCCCTGCTCCCTTTTGTGAACTGCTCCCTTGGAAGTGGTTAATTTGTCTCCTGTCCACAGAGCTCCTGGACTGTTTGTGCACACACCTGTGGTGTGTGTGTGTGAGGTTAATTTGTGTCCTGTCTTTGGGGGACGTAGCTGTTAAATACCTCACTCTGTCTCTGCAGAGACACCAGCAGATATTATTGATCGTCTCGTTCGATCGCAGTAATGCCGGACTGATTGCCAAATAGCCTCCATTAATAATATAAACTGGAGTTTAGAGACAGAAATCTGCTGTAATGTAACTCTGTGAAGGTGAAGAAAACCACACGTCCGTCATCTGTTGAGCTGCTGCTGTCAGACACGTCATCCACCCTGGCCTTCCAGACTAAATATCATCATATCCTCAAATCATTTCAAGAATCTGGAGAAATCTCTGCTCCAAGGACGAGATTCTGGAATGAATCCCAAAATTCTGCCTAAACTTGTACAAAATGTCAGTGATGTCAACGGGGAAGTTTAATTTCTTTGGATCTGGTCACAAATCCACAGTCTGCCCCCTAAAATCTAAGTCCTGGTTTTAAGTGTTTACACGTCAACAAGAATAAATAGGTTTAACTTCATCAGTATAATTGATTAAAGATTCGGTGCTTTACTAAAGTAACTCGAGGCATAACTGGATATCTTCAGTTCCTTCTGAGAAATAATAGTCATCAGATTTGGCCAGGCGAGGGTTTTTATAAGAAAAACAACTCTAATGTCATCATTTTATTCTCATAAAGTTACGCGATCCACAGACGTCTGCCTGTACGTGTCTCTAAACATTAATGACTTTTTAAAATCTCTTTTTGTGACATCTGGGGCATCTGTGTTACTTTAAAGCCTGCTCTGACTTTGAAGGACGTATATATGCCTGTGTGTGTGTGTGTGTGTGCGCGGGTGTGTGTGTGTGTGTGTGTGTGTGTGTGTGTGTGTGTGTGTGTGTGTGTGCGTGAGAGAGTGAGAGAGAACTGACCATGCCAGCGGTTCAGTGCCGGTGTTTGCTCCTAGCAGATGCCCGTTCCTCCTTTTTCTGATCAGCGTTTCAACGAACTGCTGCCAGCTCGTCCCGGACCCAAAGGGACCAATTAGGCCCTGGCAGCTGCACCCAGAGTGCCACTGTGGAATGAGAGGGGCCGTGGGTGGGTGAGGGTGCTGCACAAGAGAAGGGCAGAAAGTGATGAGGACACACGTGAAGGAAAACAACCCCGGGTCATCGCAGAAAGGTCTACTACTGGAACCAAAGGCTGCGAGCAGAAAACAACTTTCCTGGAGAAGATTAGATCCAGCAGAATGACAGAAAACAGCTTGTTTATTCTGAGCCGGCCATTCTTGGTCCATGTGCTGGACTTGTGCAGAAAGAGGAGACTGGAAGCCCCTTTGCCCTCCTGCTCTTACCAAATTAGCACCAAAGCTGACAAGAGGCTCGACTGTTTTTCATCGTCCTTTTTTGTCCTGCTGACCTTTAGCCCATGAACCCTCACTCTTCACCCCAATAATGTGGAGCCATTCTTGGAGCCGATTGTGGCCCAGAGGGCAGACTGAACATTAGTTGTTACACATCGCAACTCTGAGGGCAGATATCAGTGTTAGTGCTCAGGGTCATTTGGAAATCTATCTTCTTGTACCTGCAGTCCTTTACATTATCACCAGGAGAACACGGTATGGTTCTTCATGTGCTCGCTGTAAACATGACTCAGCTGAAGTAACCATGTAGCTTTTACTTCTCAAAAGAAAAAAGAACAAATGAATCTAATAATCCTAGGGGCTGTTAAAATCCCACAAACCTTTTTGAGTTTCAGTAGAAGTGATCAGGAAGTAAACAAGGTACCAGAGCTTGGTGGACCATCCAGCTTTAGCTTTTTCAGTTTGGTTGAAAACTTGTTGTGTAAATGCAGCTGAAGCACTTTCAGTCCTTCATCTTAACCATCTGTGCAAAGATGAGATTATTTTGTTTAGGTTTGCCTCATTTTCACAGAACAACAGTGTGTGTGTGTGGTGGTGGTGGTAGTGGTGTGTGTGTGTGTGGGGGTGTCTTGGTGTCCTTCAGCAAGACACCTACTCCCTGACTGCTCCCTGGAAGCTTCCCCAGCTGCCCGCTGCTCCACTGGGACGACGTGTGAAGCATACAGTGACACATCACATTTCTAATAAAATGTTTTTTAGGAAGTTAAATTTAGTCCCAGAGTCTCACAGTCTCTAGAAATATTCACCAAATAACTGCCTAAACAACATCCTGAGCTCTCCTTTCACGGACCGACAGTAATGTGAGAGTTCTTTCAGCTCCCTGACCTTCAAGGATCTCAGCTGTAGGACGAACTAAGATGTTTAATCCTGCTGAGATGTCTCTCTGTAAGTACCTCTTGTTCTGGGGCCTCTCTGGTTCCTGACCCCTCCCCTTCACTCTGTCGTAACACTTTGACACATTCATAATACTTGTGTGTCTCCCAGCGGTCGTGTACACGGCCCCCTCGTCTCTCACTGTGCGGCTGAAACTGAAGTCGCGGGCCTGTGTCGGACCGGCTGACCGGAGCCCATCACTCACTGACCCAAAAGAATCTGCAGCATGATGGATGCGCACCACGTCGGCTTCTGCAACCAGAAACTCAGAGATAAATGTGTTCAGCCTTTCTGTTACCTCCACCAGGATTTACTTGATGGTCTTTCCGTGCAGAAGTTTGCGTCTCTCGTGGGATCCCACGTTGGCCTTTAGGGATGCTCTCACTTAACCTCCAAGTGGCCCGGTCACACTCTCCACCGCCGCTCACCAGCGCTCATGCCTGCACTCCCAAATAGATGCACTTATAACGTATGTAATAATGGCGGTCCTTAAGTGGGTGAAGCCGCAGGCTGTTTCTCTTCACGTGTCTAACGGGATCTGCTGACTGACAGCCCGACTCATCCTTCTGACCAAACGCGACACTACGTGTGACACACGAGCGTCCTGGGACACAGGTGGACGTCTCTGACTTGACTCTCAAACCGACGGAATCCCAATCGACGCAAAAGATTTTGTCAGCTCTCGAGGTTAGGTCAGGGTCAAGGTTGATTTCACAGGAAAGCATGTTTTCATCATGTCTTATTCACGTTATTGATGTTCTTTAGGGCTTCAGGAGCGTATGACCACTCTGGAAAAGCACACATATGGTCTATTTAATTATTCATCAAGGATGTTGTCTCCTTGCATAATATTCATTGTTTGGAAAAATACTTAGTGGAGATTTTTCTCAATCTACTATAGAATCACCGATTGATGGAACAAATTAGTGTGTAATATATGAACTTCAGTTTATTTATCTTTCTTTATAGTCTTGTAGAGAACTATGGTTAGTTATCCTTTAAAGTTATCTGAACTTCATCAAGAGCAGGCTCTAGTAGTAGACTGTAAACATCATCGTCACCCTCTGCTAAGAGGCGAAGGTGAACGATGGTGATTTTGCTTCTGTTTGTGTTTGCGTCCATGCGTGTGCGCGCTGGACAAATTTGAATGAAACTCCGTCTTCTACCGCTTCTCCCTGATCAGGTGGCAGAGGCAACAGGTCCAGGAGAGAAACCCAGGCCTTTCTCTCCCCAGCGACACCCAAGGCGTTCCCAGACCAGAGAAATTATATAATCCCTCCACTGAGTTCCTTCAGGGGGCTAGGCAGCTATTAACCATCATTACATAAATATTTCTATACAGATGTTTAAGTTTCCTCTCACCCACTTTCTGCACTTTAAATTGTGTTGCTCTAATGAGAAGCAACCTTCCATCGTGTGTTTGCCACCCCCTCCTCTGGTCAGCTCGAGGTTCCAGTTCAGCTGGTGTCTGTTACATCTGATGGCTCCCCTGCGATGATGGACGAGGCCACAAGCAAGCAGCCCCCCCAAAAAAAACACGACGCCTCTGTGCGGTGACATCATCTCCACCCTGACTGGCAGCATCTGCTCATAGCAAACACCAGGGGCCTCCTATTTTCAAACGTGGCCCCGTCGACCTGGCAGTTTGTGCCAGCCCGTTTCTTCTGCACGCACACTTATAGAATCCTAAAGTATTCTTCTAAAGTTACAGAATGAGATTCATTAGGCAGAAATACTTTGGTAAAAATACCACTGTGTGTTCTGTGGCATGCAACCTGCAGCTGAGTGTTAATTCAGTCATGAACCAAAGAGCAGCTGATTAATGCCGTCTGTCTGTCATCACATTTACAGTTACACTGGTTCCCCGAAGACCGTTCTGTTTTTAGTCTGCAGAACAAATCCAGCACGAATAGAATAACTTAAATCTTCAGACTGTCTCCTCAATGCTGCCTCTGTAAATCTTCACGTTTACTTAAATATATTCTGCTGCCACGGAAGGTGTGTGATCATGTTACCTGTCCATGTAGCTACCTGCCTTAGAATGGCACATATGTATCAAACACTGGATGTTATTCTTTCTTCTACCCCTGTTCATCGGAGGGAACTGTGACGAGTCTCTCAGGGTCCACGGGACTACCGGTTGGTCTCCATCCACCGAGAGCTTACTGAAGATTACTGGCTGCACCCTTGCCTCCCCGGATGATCTGTAGATCTCCTGTAATGTGGAGGAAAAAACAAAGAAAAACATTCTTACGGACACATCTTACCCCAGACATTCTTTGTTTTAATTGCTGTCTTTATGTAAACAGTTCAAAGACTTAAAAGTTGAACTTGAGAACGTTTTCTAAGACGGAACAATAAGAACGTTGCCAAACGCCTGCTTAAGAATCATAGTACTAGTACATTGAAATTTACAACAAAAAAATCGTAAAACCAGTACATTTAATGTTTGTACTTCTTTGTCATCTGGTTTACTTTGCTTTTCAGACCGAGTTTTTAAAGACTTCTTACAAAACGACACTTAATGCATAAAATGCCTGTTTCCAATCATAAAGGAGAAGCCAGCTGTTGACACAGGAGTACTGAAATATATTACTTTTAATGCAGTCTGGGCATTTTGAACGGAGCAAATAATTCCTTTAGTTCCACAGCATGACTGCTCTGTGATGGCAAAGTAAACGTCTGGACAATAAACTAAAAAAGGCACACTTTTAAACAGATTTTGGTTCTGCTGACTCACCGCGTAGATTCTGTACCTCTGCGTGGTTCGTTCTCCAAAGTGATTGGCATATTGTAGATAATATGAAAATAGTATAAAAGAGTCCCTTATAGAACCAAACTGCTAACAAGCCTTAAACCACGAGCCTGTAGAGGCAGCTGATTTTGTAATAAGATATAGAATTTTTGTCTCTTCAGTTAGGGTCTGTAGCATCTTTGAGACCAAGGAATACTTATTTCTGTTGGTAGGATTGAGCATCAAACTCTGACATCTATGGTTAGTCTGTTAAAAAGTATCACTAAGTGTCAAAAACTCAGAGATCATGTTGCCTTACTCTTGCTGGCTTACACTGGATTATTAAATTGTGGTAACCTCCTTGTTAAACCTGATGTTAGCGCGGCACTGCTGTCTTCTGAGTGAGCGCTGGAGCTGTGGGAGTCAGAGGATGAGCCCCAGGGGACTGAAAGATGGAGTGGCAGAGGGAACAGGCACCGTCAATAAAAAGATTTATTATCCATCAGCTTGTCCCAGGGAGGGGGCGAACAGAGACTGCTGTTCTCAGGAATTAGTCGTCAGGTATGGGAAGACAGACTTCTGGGGGATCCATAAGAAGATAGAGGATTGGAGGTTCAAAGCTGTGGCCTGTCAGTGTCCCCAGTCAGAGGGCTAAGGAGCTGGAAACAACTTGAATTAAAGTCTCATCGTCCACTGAAGGGTCTTAGAAATGGGAGTCAAGTCCATCACTTTCATATCCACTTATATGATGCTCTGTTTGTCCTCTTATGATAATAAAGCTGGATCTACATTAGTCATTTTCAAAACTTTTTCTTGGTTAAAGGAGAATAAATTTGAGAAGTTGGTGTGTGCAAATATCTGTCAGGCCCCTTCACACCGGCTGATGGCCCCATTAGACTCTCTTCGACCTAGGGATGGGCATTTTAAGCAAAAACACTCTTCAAATATGTCTAGAATTTGACTTTTCTTCAAACATTTAACCTCTGTTCGTTTTGGTTCTGCCTGTCTCCTCTAATCCCCTTACCTTACAGCCACGGTTTGCGTGAACTACACATAATGGATGCACTTCCACCATGCTCACCCCCAGGACCTCAATGTGCTAATTGTTCAGGAAACTACAGAGTGGTCAGGCTTTGCTTCCACCAATACAGGATTTACTCAGACGTTGGTACACGCCCACCTGGTACTTTCAAAAGTACAAAGTCTTTTCCCATCTGGTGCTCTGGGACAGTGGTGGACAAACTCCACAGCTATAAGCAAGAAAATGCTTTGAACTAGCCCTTTAAACCTGCGTCTGAGCGAGGCAGGCAGACTGCTCGCAGAAGGCGAGGCGGTTGAGGGTAGATTATCTGTGGTTTACAGCAGCGAGTCGGCGAGAGACGGATGGGCGGCGCGCGAACTGCACGTGTCTTCCCGGCGAAGGGCAATGCTTGCACGGCAGTCCACTGTCAAAAGGTCTATTAAGGGAAGATTGAGACCCCAGGTGTGTGTGTGTGTGTGTGGTCCCGTAGTGGAAGATTGAGACCCCATCGTTCCCAGAGCCACTCAGGCAGTACAACCTGCAGTGGTTTACAATCAGGAAAAAAACAACAACAGTCCATCCATTCATATACACACGGACACACACACAC
>JAVKLF010000053.1:1346359-1358886 GCA_034783495.1 Millerichthys robustus
ACACACACACACACACACACACACACACACACACACACACACACACACACACACACACACACACACACACAGACCTGTCTCATGGGAGGTTTTTGTTCCCTTTGCCCCGTCCTTTTGTTTCTTTCCTTTTATATTTTTATTACCGTTTGTTTTTCACAACTTTAAGCTGTTGTTCTTTGATCTCCAGACATTATTTCCTAGTTTTGTCCCACGTCTAAAAGAACGCAAGGAACGTAATTTTATTCTAAACAGACGATCGAAAGAGACTAAACTTAATTTTAATTTCCTCTTTCATCATTTTAAATCTTCTACATCTTCTGGTTTCTCTGCTTATTTCTGTTTTTCCTCATTGTCAGGTAGATTTGTTCGGAGGAGTTGGTTCCCTGAACGTACAGAAAACAAAGTTTGTGTGCAAAACATTTAAAACTAGAATTTAATAATCAGCATAAGGATTTTAAGTTCAAGCCTTTTTAAATCCACCTGACCTGTAAAAGGTCATTTATTCTTACATTTTAGTTTCGTTCTTTCACTGAGCGGAGCAGTACAGTAGAAGCCCAACATCTGAAGATGGGTCAGAGACTCGTGGTCGTTCATTTAAAGCTCTGCCGATTCGCAGTGGGTTGTGCCGTTGTCCGTTCCTGATGGATGAACTGAGGACGCTGGGCGACCCGAGTGTGCGGTTAGTTGTACGATCACACGCAGGTTAAAACTCGGGGAATAACCATTCCAACACACTGAGCGTTAGACCCCCCCCTCCTCCTGTGTGTGTCGGGGTTAACTGCCGTCTGTGTTAACTGCTCGTGTCGTATCCTCGTTAACCTCCATTGTGGTTGCGGGGGCCGCCCGGTCCTCGTCGGCCTCCCTGGGTGGCAGTCAGCGCTCCAACATTAGCCCCCCCATTACAGCTCCCCTGGCTGCCGTTGCCCCACGCAGGGCAGCCACTGATCTTGTATCGGTGAAACTGAGTGTCTGTGCCGCTGAGTTATGGCTCACACTCAGGTGGTCCGCGTGCGCCGCTGATACTCGCCCAGTTATTTCTTTCCTTATTTTTTTCTCCCCCTCCCTCTCCTTCGCAGCAGTGCAGCAGCTCTCGGCGCGTCAAGCGCCGGTCGTTTTGTGCGTTCCGGGGTAACCCTCTCTCCTCTTCATAATGGGAGGCATGAACCCTCGCTCCAAACCCATTTCCAGCCCATCTGAAATACGGCAGCAAATTACCTCCAGCGGCGCCCTGCACACCAGCCCCGATCCACCCCAAATAGAAGTGACAGGACAGTGCAATTTATCGCCATAACCCCTGCTCGCCCGGCAGCCCCCCCCCTACACACACACACTTACAGCCTCCAAACACATACAGCCGCCCACCGAGTGACTCCTGGGTGTGTAGACCCCTGTGATTGTGTACACACTACAGCAGGAGTGTGTGTGTGTGGTCTCTTCACTCCGGCGTAGGGGCCAACCTCGCTGCTCTGGCCCCCTGCCCTGCCTATTATCTCATTGATTTCCTCCTCTCCTCTTTTCAATTCTCTCCATTTCCACACTGCCGTCCTTTCCATTAGAGGAGCAATTTAACAGAGTGCTGTGACACGGGAGGAGGGGAGGGGGTGACTACAGGATGAGAAACATAAAGTAAAGAAGGGGAGATATGGTGGAAGAGGTGTGGAATTAAAAGATGGATAAGGAGATAATTTTTCAACCTGAAGCACAAAAACATTTCCCACCATCTCACTCGATAAGAACGTATAAAAATCATTCAGATCTGAGTTGTTGGTTTGGTTTTAAACCCTCCCTTTTTGTGTTTTCTATCTTTTTGTCTCAGGAGTTTCCTTCAGAACCGCCTCAGACCTCCTCACGACCGGCACCCTCCGTCCTCTCAGCGCTGGGCAGGAAGTGGAATGTGCTGGATCGGAGGCTCCCTGTACCGAGTGTCTGCCAACAAACTGTCCCGCACCAGGACCGCCCACATGTCAATCAACCGAACAGGTACACGTGTCCCATCAAGTGTAAAAACCCACATTTATTTTGTCTGCTGAGCACACAGCCTGTTTGACTGACTGTCTTCTGATGAAAATATAAAAAATCTGTTGAGCCAAATTGAATAAAATTTTGTAAAGTTGGAGGAACGGGTAGTTGAAGACGTCGTGTTGGTTTTGATTTAACAATATGTTTTTACTCCTGATGCCCTTCCTGTCGAACCCACAGCCGCAAGATTACAAGAAGAGCCATAGATGTGGAAAAATAAAGATAAATGTCAAACAGTTTTAGACTGTAGCCATAAAGCTGCTGCTAGTTTAAATCCAAGTTAAAGATATCATCTATAGCTGATATTTTGAAAATGTTAAATAAAAAAACTGGATAACACAGCGTTTGTTGATGCAATGATGCTTAAATATACTGGATGTTAGGAATTTAACAACATGAATGATTCCTCACCCATCAGAAAATCTTTCAAAGTAGGAACTTATTTTGACATTTTAAGCTCGTTTAGTAAAGAATCCGTTATTTTAACTGAAAGGTTTGCTTTTTGAGTCGAGGAGAAGTGAATAATCTCACCTGTTGTTTCATGCCAACATTTGCAGTTTTGCTTTGTTTGTTCAGTGCTTTGGACAAATATCAGTTGGTATTAAAATTACAGCCTGCTGTGGTTTGATTCTCCGCGCTGCTCAGGCCCGAACGAGGGGAGCAGGCTGGATTTGCCATCTGAAATAATAAAGTTCTCATCTCTCAGAGCGGCAAAGGGGAGGTCCTGGTGAAGTGGATGGTGCAGATTAAAGCCCAGATCTGCCCCTACCTCCTCCACTCCTCTCCCTCTCTCTTACACATTACAGTGCAACGAAACCTCCAGGTGAAATTGAAGAGCTGCATTCTGGTAAACCCGTGACCGGCATCCCAACTCGCTCCTCCGCCGCGTTTCTGCGTCCTCCTGAAAACGCACATCGGGTTTCCTGCCAGCTGGAGTTGGGATTACACGTCTTGCGACACTCATCCAGCTCTGCTTGAGCCTCAGGAGCCATAAAAGTTCCAAATTTAGAGGCTCGATTAAGATCAACGACTGTCCTAACCCCCTCGCCTTCTCGTCCTTAAGCCCACCCTTCCTCATAAACTGCTCCGAACCTCGCACACCTTTCCCACCACCAGTGCTTGCGGGCCCTCTGGGGTCCACGGTATTTATGATGTCCTCAGACCAAGCTGGACGTCACGATTCACCTCGGCACCAATGTGACAAACCACAGCAACATAAATAACCTGCAACACATCAAGCTCTTATTGCATCTGTCTGAACAAACACGCTCTGCAGCTCTGTCACATCTCAGGTGGATTTAAAAATGTTTCTTTAAACGTCAGGAATTAGATAACAAGGCAGGCTTTTAAATATGACCAAAAGATGGAAACTGAAACTACTTTGGATGGTTTTAAATATGAGGCCATGTCTTTATTACGGCGCGGAGCTACATGCTTGTAATATTGTGCTAACATTTCACAGCATGAGTCCGTTTAGAGGAGTTTATGAACTTGTACCGGTGTGACTGTCGAGCTGTAAACTGGGTCAACTCACCATTCTTACAGCACTTTTAAGTAGTCAGGTTGGGTTCTCAGACTTGAGTTAATTAAAAATAATATTATTTATATAGTTTTTATTAATTAGGAGCATCAGTCAAGTCATCCAGGACATGTTCTCTAACCCTCTCATCCAAAAGACTTCTTCAGTTCCAGTCTAGGTTTGGAGTTCCAGGTTTGGAAGTTGTTTTAATGATCATAATAAAGGAGCGGTTAGGTCACGAGTCGCTGACCAAACCGCCCATCCTGTGAGTCGTTTGGGTTGTTAACCCTCGTGGAATCCTTCCTGACGTGTGGTCGCACGTGAGTCAGCGCCGCGCTGTTGTTGAAAAGATGGACCATACATGGCTTCTGTCAGTCCTCTTTACTGTCCTCCAAACAGCGTCGCTTGTCCTCGAGATGTAGATTAACTATCTTGATTCAAGAAATATACCAAAGACCCTTATTTTTAATAAGAAATCAAGTATTTTCAAGTCAAAAGGTGTTTTTTTTCCTCCAGGCTGTGTCTCGTTGCTGAATGGCATTCATGAGAAAGTCTCCTGACGGCCAACGTCCTCGTGAGCTGCAGAGGCCCACAGTCCTGTCGCTTCACTTTTAAACATGTAATGAAATGATCAGAAAGTTGTGATCATGTGATGGGCATCTCCAAACAGCCTCAAGAGAGCGACACGTGCACAGAGCTCTCATCTGACCCGACTCCCATCACCTGGTCACAAACACTCAGAGTTCAGTGAGACTGAGTGACGTGAGTCCGAGTCAAAGGGACCCGTGTACCTGTTATTGGGACAAACGTGCTCATGTTAAAAATGCTTTATCCATTTGGTAAACACAACACATGCAGTGGGGAGCTGATGGATTTGTTGTTTGTTTGCATTTCTGCTCATTAGTCCTTTTTTGTTCCCTTTCAGGAAAGTCCTCCGGTCCGCCCGGGTCTCCTGCTGTGAGCCGTCACTTAGCCAGGTAACATCCTCGCCGCACGATTCTGTAAGGAGTCCTCACCACAAGTCTTCCAGAGTTTTAATTATCAGTTATATGTAGGTCACCGTGCTGGTGCTGTTTCAACTGCAGCACCTTCATGAAACAAAATCCAGCCAAGAAGTTTTCATCTGATCCTCCTCACTCTCCTCCAGTATTAAGTGCCTGTCGTCACCTCAGCGAGGGGCTGTAAAAGTAATCTTTTAAAATTAGTATATGGTGAACACCTTTACTCAGAAACGCACACGTGGATCAGAGCTGAAACCGAAACCACCCCGTGAAGTTTCTCCTCTAAAGTTACCTTCAAACTTAGAATTTACCGCGGATATCTGTGGTTTGTCTGCATCTCCGCAGCCGCGCGGTCCAGAGGAGCATCGCCATCATCCGCCACGCCCGCCACAGGAAGCAGCAGAAGCAGTACTGCATGTATTACAACCGCTTCGGCAAGTGTAACCGTGGCACAAGCTGTCCCTTCATACACGACCCGGACAAGGTGGCCGTTTGCACCAGGTAACAAGTCAGAGAACAGGCCTTTCACTTCCTCCTTTGTAGTTACTTTCACTGATGTATTAGTACTGCAGAATAGAGTTTTTGGTCAAAGTACTCACTCAGCACATTTTAATTCAATTAATTTATGTAGTGCCACTTCTTAACAAAAGTTATCTCATGGCATCATACAAAGAAAATCCCTAAATCCAGTTAAACTACAAACAGGTAAACTAAAAGTCAGTAAAAATGAAGTAAATATGTGCCCAGTCCTGGTCCTCGAGGGGCCACAATCCTGCATGTTTTAGTTATTTCTCTGCTTTGACACAACTGCTTTGAATGAATGTTTAATGGGCTTCTGCTGAGACCTGCTGAAAAGCAGGAAAACAGCAAAAATCATGCAGGATTGTGGCCAGATCTCGACGTAGTCCAGTGTAGAAGTGATGGATACGTGGGACAGTTTCTCTGCATGGTTTTGGGACCAGGTGTTTCTAATGTGGCTGATATTATTCAGGTGGAAGGAAGTGGTCCTGGTAACAGAGTTAAAACACATATCTGGACTTTCTTACATCCAGAGGAGGTGAACGGTTGGTCAAACAAAAGCGTGATGTTTGTTTCTGCAGGTTCCTGAGAGGGACATGCAGGCAGGCAGAGGGCGCCTGCCCGTTCTCACATAAGATAGCTAAAGAGAAGGTAAGGACTACGCCCACACTCGTGGCCTACATGATGGACAGCGTTGTGTTTTATGGGTTTTCGTGGCAAAGGCCAGGCTCTGGTGAACTGCGAGGGTATAAGATGTCACACTATTGGGTACGGTCCTCGTGGATCGCATTCAGACTCCTGGCTCAGCTCCTGTTTCCAGGGACAGGATGAAGTGAGGAGGAGTTGAGCTGATGGCTCATTTAAGCTAGTTTTTATCTTTATTTTTTGAAAGCATAAAGCTAAAACAAAATGAGTCATCCCTCTGATCTTCCTTTAAATTCTCCCAGGAGTAGCACTAAAACTGGAGTTATATCAGTCACTTTCACCTTTTCTCTAAATAAAACACAAATTTCTGACCGTTTGAAGGTTATTATGGATTTGTACCACTGACCAAACTTAACTCTGTTAATTAAATTTAAAATAACGGAACAGTAAGCCAACAGGCGAGTCAACACAATACCGAGGTGGAAAGTTATCAGCAATGACCTCAGATTGTTCAGAAGTGGAAACCAGTTTGACTTGTTTGGAGTTGCTTCAGGATTTATTCTTTTTAAAGGAGGTTAAACCATCCCACACTTGTTATTTAGATTAGTTTTCTAAATATTCTGAATATATTATTATTTTAAATATTAGGTCCATTTTGTTTTTGTGTCTGCTTTCGTGTAAAACTCTCGCCTGTATGCTTTCATGGGGTCAAAGGGAAAGTGTGAACACTGGGGGGAAAAAAGGAAAACTGTCTTTGTTTTGATAAACAGCTCAACAACAGGTGCGCCGTCGCCTCACCCTTCTCTCACACTCCCACAATGCACTGCACCTGTGTGAGTTGTCACCCCGCTGCTTGTATGTGCTGAGAGCCCAGCTGTCTGTTTGCAATGCCCCCCTTACCTCCAAACCTTTGGCCCCTCCCTCCGGGGGATACACCTGCTCCTATTTCATGTGGAGCCCTTAAGCAGGACTGTACACGGCTTCATGCAGAGAGGGGTGGGGGTGGGGTGTGGGGGGTGAATTTCTGGGTGGGTGCAGAGGTATGCATCCAGCACCCATCCGAACTTGATCCTGGCACTAGTGTCCTGAGTCCTGAATCCTGCCCACAAATACTTGGAAACCAGATACACCCCCCAACACACACACACACACACACACACGCACACCACCACCGCTGACACCCCCCACCCCCCCGGTCTGCGCTCACATCCAGAGCACATAAACACATCATGAGAGCTAGACAAGCCGCGGCCTGGATAAATATTTCTGTAGCAGTTAATTGGATAGAACAGACCCCACCCCACCCCCCCATCTTTCTTCACCCAGCTCCCTCAGAGGTAAATTTAGAGCGGCCTCCAGCAGGCTGCATGTCTAACAGTAGATCTCTCCGCACACAAACACACACGCCGTCAAGACGCACATTCACTTTCCCGCCGCTCCTGTCAGCTGCAATTAAGGTCATTTAGCCGCTCGCTGTGACGGATCGCCGGGCTCCAGGGACACATAGAACCGTCCGGGGGTGTCGTTTCGGAACAGCATGTATGTTTACAGAAGTCATGCAATCCCCTCTGATCTCCTCCGAGTGGATTTCCCCCTGGCGTTCTCAGAAAACACTTTTTAACAGATCTCGCCGTTCGCCCTGAAGTGAACGAAACAGAAATTTAATAAATCCATTTTTTATTCAGTGGAACGAAGTTAACACGTCAAATGTTTAACAAAGGTCTTCAGTTCAGTGTGTGTGCGTGTGTGTGTGTGTGTGTGCGTGTGCGTGTGTGTGCGCGTGCAGATGCCAGTGTGTCTGTACTTCCTGAAGGGAACCTGCAACAACAGCGACTGCCCCTACAGCCACGTCTACGTGTCCCGAAAAGCCGAAGTGTGCGAGGACTTCGTCAAAGGCTACTGTCCCGAGGGAGAGAAGGTAAGAACCAGACAAACCTTTCAGATGTTTGATTTAAAACGGTCAGAGGAGCTGCAGGGCCTGATCGGGTCAAACAGTCCGACAGATGAAATGTTCTGTTTAGATGATGTGGGATAACGCGTCTCACTCGTCCCGTTTTCAGGAAAAATTTAAAAAAACCAGGGTGGTAATTTTTTAATGTTTTATTAAGATTTGAAGTCCCCTCTGTGGGGCTCGGGTCCCGTTGTCTGTGGCCGGATCCAGGGCCCGTGTGTTTGGCCCAGCAGCCCTCTGGGACTTCTGCGTTGTGTTAACCGTCCTCATGTCCTGGCGGGTGGATCTGTGGGCTCCCACTGTTGAACATTCTCATAGAAAATCTTACCCCGACACACGTGTGTTTCACCTGGACTCGACTAACTCTGACCTGCTGGTTAGTCGTGGGTCTCTCTGAGATGCTGACATGTTGAGTCCATGTTGTTTGTTTTTGTTTATTTTACTCAATCGCAGTAAGTTGATGTAACTTGGACTCTGTAGTTAACTCCTAAACTGTTCAAGTACTGTTCTCTACAACAACGTTTGGATCAAGTTTGATGTAATACATATTACTGTAATTATTACACAATAAAGGCGTGGAGGTTTTAAAAGAATAAGATTTAGGATGTGAAAAGAACGTGGCAAGGCTTAGTTTCTGTTTCTTCTCTGAACCAGTCGACACGTAGAAAACAAAAAAACAACATCTGTGACTCAGTGTGGTAGTAGCTGAGACTCCGCTCCCAGCTTCTTCCTTCGGGCCGAGTTCTTTATCTGAAGCTATATTGTGCGATGCGGATAAAGTTAAACTGAGGCTTAGATAAACAGGTAGTTTGGTAACTAATACACGCCTGCACACACATGTACACACTGACACACAGGCAGCAACAGCTGAGGGGCCGAGGGGGGCATAACTGTAGAGTCTGAGTGACACATTGAGGGCCTGATGGGTAACAGAGAGCCACTTACACATGATTCGCGATGCTCAAGTAACACACACGCACACACTCAGACGTAACCTTTGTCCCTCCCCCTCCCGAGGCCCCGCCTCCTCTCCGCTGGTTTCCGAGTGTGAAACAGATGCTTCTTCTCGCTGTCAGACCTCATTTAAAATTGTGCGCGGGGAAACGAGGGGATAGAAAACAAAAGGGACATTAATATTTATTCTATTAGCCGAAGTGCTTAGCTCTGTGATTTTCCCCTCGCGTGTGTTTGCGCCGGAGCGCACGCGTGTGTGCGTGTTTACGGAGCGCTTTGCTGCGAGGCAGCGGCGGCTGCATGATGGATAGCAGGCAGTAATTATAGACGGGAAAAGTGCTGAGGACGGCACTTCGAGCCGGGCGGACAGACACTCCAGCAGCTCAGGAGTTAACCCTCCATCCTCCTCCTCCTCTTCCATCCATCCTGCCTCATCCCCCCCTCCACCCTGACAGGATCTGTCCAAATTTCTCTCCTTTTCTGTTCTCTGCTGCACATTTGTTCAGCGTTTTATTTTTTGGTTTGTATGTAATAATTGGTCCCAAACAGCTGTTGGAATATTTGAGCTTGTTTCACTCGAAGCAAAAGTCACATCAGTTCGGCAGAGTTGCAGTAAAAGTGAAGCCCGGTTTCGCTTTCTGGCAACAGGAGAGGAGAACAGCGTTTTCCTTCTCCTGTTCTCCGTTTTCACCACATCCACGCCACGGTGTCACGTTAACTTCACTCTGATTACAAACAAATTTTCTCTTGATTTTACTGTAAATGTGACAAAGTCCTTTATTGTTCTATCCCTTCTGTAAGTCGCTCCGGGTCTTTTGGCTTAAAGCCTAAGTTGTAAATGCTTCTTTTTTATTTTACTTTATATTTTTGCCATCTTTCAGCTTCTCGTACTCTCGTTTTCTGCTCCCTCTCTTTCCTCTGGGTAAATGTGCTGACTCGGCCTGGTGTTGGCCCAGCAGAGAGCTCTCTAATAGGCCCCAGAGACATCCCAGCGTTCCTTAAATCAAGTGGAAAATTGTTAACTTTGTGTGGAATAAAGATGTTCTCTTCACTTTAGCTTTTTTTTTTTTCATCTCTCTCCCATTTCCCGTCTCTCTGTCTTTTTATGAAAATGAGGATGTATGGAGCTGAGGACCGTGGACTCAGCCACTCACAGTTTGTGGAGCTGCTTCCGAACTTCAGCTTTAACTCTTTAACACCTGATCTCTTTGGTTCAGATGAGATTCTTTTCTTTGGTTTTATGTAAAAGTTATGTGTTTAGCCTGGGATGAAGATTAGAACGTCCAAATCTGAGATCTGGTTCTCCGCCTGAAAAGAGTGGACTGATCTATTCAGGTTGGGACAAAGGTTTAGTTCAGCTTCCTCAGTATTACAACATGCATTCCTGCAAGAAATGATGCATGGTCATTATTTTGCACTTTTATTCTGGACATTTGGAAACCTTTTTGCAGACGTGAAATCAGAAACACACCAAGACAAAAACAAAAGGTGAACTCTGAAACAATCCTAAATAAATTGACTTACTTTTATTCATTGTTCATTGATCCTTCTTGTTAACATTCGAAAATTGAATTGCACACAGAAACAGTGAGTTTTAATTATTATGAGTCTAATTTTTGACCATTTTCCAACCTCTTTGGAAAATATTTTGTTTCTGGGTTCAGAGTATTTTGTTCCCACACGAAAACTAAAAAAAGACAAAGTATTTTGTTCTGCAGCCGCAACATGTTGAAGTGGAAACTTGGTTGCACCATTTTTATTATAGATTTTAGTTGGAGACGCTACAGTTATCTGATTTTTAGAACACTAATTAGCTAAAGCCTTAACGGATTTGCGACACGCGAGCCCCGTTTGGTTCTGACTTCGCCGCAGAACCAAACGGGCCGACCTGATGTCACCGACACCCGCCGGCGGACCAGATCTGTTTTGAGGAGTGTCGCATCCAAACCGCAGCCCTACAAGACGCTCCGAGGAAACATCTGACAGCGAGCGGATCCTCGGCCGCGTCGGCTCCCGGGGGAGCAGGAACACGGGTGTGAGGGGGGGCGGGGGGCCCGGGGGCCCCCGGAGTCCAAGAGTTCACAATGTTCCTGGAAAATCGATCTCTCTTCCCTCCACACTAACATACACACACACATGCGTTCTATTTCTGTACCGAGCTGCCTCCTCCCCACACACACACACACACACACACACACACACACACACACACACACACACACACACACACACACACACTCCTGAGTGAATATAATTAGCTTTTTCTGACAGGTGGGAGGGATTGGATCTCGTGGAGAGTGAAGCCACCAATTTACACCCGTATTACACACTCTGACACGGGCGCTCTCGTGCACACTCCTCCTCAGAATGACGTCAAAACGTCACCAACTTCATCGGCGTGTCGGAAGGTGCAGCTACACAAAGTTTTAGCTGCAGAAAGAAGCTGATAAACAAAGGTTGGACCCGGTTCAGTTCAGTAACAGATTGTGTAAACATGGACAGGACGGCTCCCTCCTGCAGGGGTCTGCACACCGTCTGACACGACCTGGGCTCGAACCTGCTGCTTCAGGATGACCGCAGCACTGACCACCGAGCATCAGGGTCCATAAACTGCTGAATGAACGATCGTTGTGATGCAGTAATGAAATCTTTTTTACTGAAACCTAAGCCCTTTACTTATGGCTCCGGTTCTTGGTCACGGAGCGAGTTTTGGTGTCTGGTTCTGAGTTTCTCTTCATGCTGAGAAAGTCCACAGCTGACGTTGTTTGTTTGTGATCTGCAGTGTAAGAAGAAACACACCCTGGTGTGTCCGGACTTCTCCAAGTCCGGCTCCTGCCCCCGAGGCTCCCGCTGTAAGCTGCAGCATCGCCAGCGAGTCAAACGAAGCCCCGGCAGCTCCTCCTCCGCTCCTGCCAGGAGGGCCCGTACCAAGGAGCCCTTAAAACGGTTCGGAACGCAGCTGGAGTTTCAAACCGTAAACTTTATTACAGCTTATAAATCCTTTCTTTCTGCCCCACAGGCCTCGTTTGTCTCTCGACATGCCGCCGAATGCCCAGGCAGCTCCAGGGACGCCTAACTCGGGTCCTCTGGCTCTGCCGTCCTTCATCTCCCTGTCCAGCTCCCCAGAGGAGGCGGACGGACCGGACGCTCGACCGGCCGGCGTGGCACAAGTCAAAGGTGAGCTCAGATGGTCGGTTCACCGTGAAACCAGGACCTTTTGATGAGCTGAAAACAGATCTGGACTCGTTCGGCCCGGATTCCTGCTCAGCCAACCTGTTTTAAATGCTGAGAGGACCTGGTCCTCTGCTGCTCCGATATCCTAACTGTGAGCTGAATCGTCTGCAGATGGTTTTTTATAGGATCTTGTTTTGCCTTGAGGGGTTTTGGACCGCTCTCTAACTCCCTGGGTTGGTTCGCCTGATCAGAACCGGGCCATAGAAGAGGTGTGGAGTAATAATACTCAGCACAGAGGTGATAATATTTAGCTTTCGGGCCAGATGGAGGATGGGATGGACTCACCGCTGACAGATTTGACAGATAGAGGATTAGGAGAACTGGTCTCCCTGCCCCACTCCCCCCCACCCCTCCACCTGCTGGATTCACACAAGCACGAGAAGACCGGGTAGACCTAGAGTCCAACATCTGACTGCATCAAACACAGAAAACAGCACAAACTGTAAATGTAATGTAAATATAAAGTTAGACAAAGTGAACCTGAACTTTAGGGTCCCTCAGGTGGAGCTGGAGGGAGGGCGGTCTGTGTTTCTCTCCTGGGCTTGTTGCCCCTGCAAGGAAATCTGGAAAACTCTCAAAACCTTTTAGAGCAAAAAAACAAAATGATTAGCTGGTGTGGGTCTACTTTTGGCCCCCCGACTTGGTGCCTGTGTGTTGGAGTTTTCCCCGGTAGATGAGAGGGTAG
>JAVKLF010000053.1:1360248-1371249 GCA_034783495.1 Millerichthys robustus
CTGGGCTTCCCTGCTCAAGCTGCTGCCCCCGCGACCCGACTCGGATTAAGCGGGAGATAATGGATGGATGGATGGATTAGATTTCTGAATTCGTAGTGAGAAGTCTGACTACAGTTGTTGTCACTGATGACGCCTCAGAGCCTCGTTAAAGGTGGAACTCAGCCGAACAAGCTCCTCTTCACTTTGCATAAATTAGCTCAGAGATGATGTATCACTGCCATGTACACACACACACACACACACACACACACACACACACACACACCATCCGTCCCTGTTGTCCTCTTCTCTTCTTCATTTACTCATCAGCTCAGCTGTCATCACTCACCTGGATCAGAGGCAGTTACATACGAGCAAACACACACTATTTGTCATCGTATAATTGTCTCTCTTGTCATTTTAATTTCTGCCAAAAACATCTTTTTTTGTTTGTCTTCCTCAGAGAAAAAGCTGCAGATCAAACCTCGGCTGTGAGACCTGCAGGACCGGAGGTGGAAAGCCTTTGTTTTGGTTTTCTTCTCGGCCACTCAGGGTCTGAAAGTTTTATCTTTTCACGAGTTTACATGTTTGCTGTGCAATTTTTATTTTTTTCTCCCACTTTGGTTTTATTTTTGTAAATTTTAAAACAAAGAGAAATAAAGGATGGTTTCCCACTTTGTGTTTGTTTTTGAACCTGCGGCGTCACGTGATCGGAGCGTGTTTGTCTCACGTGTTTAAACTTACAGTTCCACGTTTCCATCAACACCAAACTCCCATTCAGACCGAATGAACGGATTAAACCCTGCACATATTTCAAACAACAGGAAGGGAAGGGAATATTTGAGTCAAATCTGTGAAATAAGTCTCAGCTACCACGGAGAGGAGCCGGGTTCATCCTCCTGGATCGACGGAGGGATTCTGAACCCTCTCTGGTCTGAGAACACCTCGGGGTTCTTCAGAAGGAGCCGGATAGAGTCTCTGAGGAGAGGGAGGTCTCGTCAGATAACGTGGTGGTTCCGGCAGTAATCCGAGGCACAGGCGAGTCCAGAGGTGTAGAAGTGAAACTAAAAATGCTTTATTGAACAAAAAGGCCGGCGCGGCAGCAAACAACAAAATCATCACTCCACAGGCAAAAACTAGAGAAAGCGAGAACGAGCGAGAGAAGAACGAGGGAAAAAGTGTCCGGGACCCTCGCCACACAGCACGAGAGACACCATGACGAAGCAATCCAAAGACCAGAGCACTGAATATAAGGGTGAACTAATTAGGAGACAAGTGGACACAGCTGGGAAGCACAAAGGAGGGACAGGTGAGCTGAAAGCCAGGAGGACAACAGAGAGGAAACAAAAACCTCAGGTCCTGACGGGTCTGGACCTGTTGCCTCCTCGACCCGACCGCACATACGAGGAGATGAAGTTGTTTTTAATTCTCCCAGAATCCTTTACTGCTTCGAGCGTGTGACGGAGTTTCAGCTCATCTGTAAAACAGTCAGAGTTCTGGTCGGTGTGTTTCGTTAATAAGATCTTTTGAAACAAACACACAGGCAGGAAATAATGGTGTTAATTCTTTGTACACAGGAAGACATTTTGTCCAACTCGCCACACGAATAGGACTCTGGAAAAATGATTGCAGCATTACGGGGACACTTCTCTGACTTTTAGCTTTTTGCTGAAATGATGCAACATTTCAGCAAATATTGAGGCAGATAAGAGACTTTTCTTTTCTTTCTTTCTTTATTTTTCAGAGCTGACATCTTTAAAGTCCTGCTGTGTGACAGAGGTGTTCCCTGTGAGGAACTCAGACTTCACCTCAGTGTCACACACTTCCTGTTTGGCTGTGTTCGCTCCCTTCTGTCAGGCTGGAGTGTGTGTGTGTGTGTGTGTGTCAGTTTTCACTTTGCTCCTCTCTCAGATGTATCGACAACAGCGAGCGGAGATGGAGAGCTCGACATGTTTCTTAGAAAAGGCAGGAGACGAGGAGCCATCACTCTTCCTCCTCCTCACCCACGTGGCTCCTCTCCTGCGCTGAAGATGTAAGTGCCTTAGACAGATGTCTGCTGCCTCTTGTCTAAAACCCTCAACGCGAGCTGCTGAGCTCGGCAAACTCTAATTAAGATCAATATTTCAATTTTTAGTAAAAGCGCACGAGATGGAGAGGAGACAGCGGGAGAGAAATCATCCGTCTGCAGAGACACGGAAAGACAAAAAGAAAGGTCAACTGTGATCCTTCACTGTGAGTGTGTGTTGGATGTGTGCAGTGCCGTGCAAAAGTTTTAGGCAGGTGTGGTTTTAAAAAACAATCCCACGAACCAAAAATCAATTGTTATGTTTAACTGAAGAAAAGACAGCAGAACCTCTGAGTTTTATTTAATTCAACAGGTTCGACTTCATTCCAGTGTCACTTCACCATCCATCCAACCATCCTAACCTGCTTTCTCTTTCTGGGTTGGGGTGCTCGCCTGTGGCCCTCTCCCCAACCAGAATGTAGAATAAAAAATATTTATTCTCCTGTTCATCCCAACGGAGGCACTCTGCCTCCCTGATAACATTCCCAGAAGCACTAAATGGTGAAATACAAACTTTTCCTCTCGTCCTTTTCCCTCCTGCGGACATGGTGAAAAAACAAAGAAACATTCAGGAGAACGGTGGAGAGGTCGGACACGTCGCGGAGGACCTGGCCTGGGCAGAGCTGCCGCGTGGTTAAAACTCCCTGGAGGCTCTGTAGCCTCTCTTGAGGAACTGTGCAGCTCCCGCTGCCTCAGGAAAGCCCCAAACATCTTAAAGAACCCCTGACGTCTCGTCCTGGTCCAGCTGTTGCCACCAGGCAGGAGGGACGGGTTTTTTAATTCAAAGACAAACCGCTTTTATCTCATTATGTTGTTGTGGGATTTTCAGCTTTTTGTGTGCAGGTCGGTTGTTCTGATGTGGTTTCTGGACAAAAACTGAGACTAAATCTTAAAAACTCAACAACCTGGTTGCATCAGAGCAGGTTTATTCTGATATTTCTCCTCTCAGCTTCTTTTAGATCTTTTTAAAGCTCTCGCCGCCTCCCAAATCTTGTTGCACATGCATACTCCTCTCATCCCGTTGCACAATTAAAGCCGATTCCTCTGCAGAAGCTTTAAAAGCAGCAACAATACCTCCTCCTCCGGTCCCCCGATAACCCCAAGCCCCCTCCTGGAGCCGGGCTCTTCTGACGGGACGCGGGCCACCGATCTGCCACCTTGCTGATGTCCGTTTGGCTTTAGTCTGTAGAAGTGCACCCGCAGCGAAGTCCTGATATGCAAAAGCACAATGGAAAAGCCTGACTTCAAACATTTCTGTCCTGAGCCGCAGACCCTCCCCTCCCTCAGACAATGAAAGGACCACAGCAGATCTTCTTAATGCAGCTTTTCAATGCAGAATGCTTCGCTGGGACTTTGATGGCCGGCTAAAGAAAAAAAAGCCTCTTTAATGACTTAAACGTAAAAAAAAACTCGATATGATTTCTGTCCCTTCATCTCCTGCCCTTCTTTTCATCCCTGCCAGCAGATTTGAAGCAGATGGAGGGCCGTATTTTATGGCTGCTTTGCACCGGAAGTTAAAGGGCACAAAACATGATTTTTACACATTTTTACTTTTAAATTGTGCAAGGGTCATAACTCACGATGGTAATATTCATTTCCATGTCGGAACAAGGCAGCTGAGCCTGCAGACGAAGTGATGACGTGAGCAAAGGTTCCCCAAGCTTAGCACCGACGGGCAGAAACAGAAGAACAAAGGCGCTGATGGAAAGGTCTCCAGTTCACCAACACGGCTGTTTGTTTCAAACACATCATCTGACAAACCCTCCATGGCCATAATGACCGACTGCCCCCTTCAGCCATTCACCAAACACCAGACCAGGAGCGCAGGGTCTCAGACGGCCGCCAGGCGTCGTTGACCCGGACCGTTTTCAGAAGATCTGATCCGGTGAAGCAGCGCCGGTCCACACAACCCTCACTGCTAGAAGGTTCTGTGAAGTGAAGGTCCTCACTCCTCCAGCCGGCAGCTACACATCGATTCAGCGCATTTTCTGTCCTCAAAACAATCCAGTTTCTGTAAAAATCTACAACAGGCCTCTCCAGGGAGAACTGGGATGTGATGTCATCCCTCCATGTATGGTAGTAGACTCAGTTTCCTGTAGACCTCCTCTGAGATGACTCCCCCGGGTGATGGGGGGGTGCTGCTGAGGCGCAGTGAGCGGGACCCTCTTTAAGTCCTGATGCTTATCAGCAGTATCGACATCCCGCTCCACCCCCCACCCCCACCCCACCCAACGTGAAAGCCTCTCCCGCATCAGAAAAAAAAGAGACAGATGTGTCCGGGATGGAGACGCGCGTGGCGGAGGCTTAATTATCTGTCGATCCGCGGAGACGAGTCGGGATGCAATTTGTGGTTAATTGCGAATGAAAACCTGCCGGGACCGTCCAATCATACTTAACCCACGCGTGGCCGCAGCTCCCCGCAGGCTCGCGGAAATGCAGATTGATTTTTTTCCTCTTCTTCCTCTCTTTGGCAGAGCGGGGCTGCGGCCTCAGATCGATGAGTGATTGATAGATTTGCTGGTTTGTGGTGTCAGAGGCCTTAAAGGAGATAAGTGGGTATAAGAAGCTGTTTTTGATACAGTTCAAAGCACGAAGGGAGCTTTCATTCACCGGATTGTTTTACGTTTAAATGAAAATAATCTATTACTTTTCTTACTTTGCCTGACCTATCTTATTCCTTTTTAAAATGCTTTTTCTGTTTCTGTAAAATAGAAGCCTTAAGAAACTCTTCATTACAGCCTAAAGCAAAGGCAACGAGTCACTTGGTGGACTTTATTGAAACTTCCAGGAAGTAACCATTTGAACATACAACTGATAAAGTTTTGGAGTCGGTCAGATTGAAGATGGCCGCCACAGCCAACTGAACTGATAACAAAAATTGCCCAGTTCTAATCTTTAGTGGGTAGTAGCTGAGACTGATCCTATCCTGAGCACTAAAAGATTGTGGAAATACTTTATTTATTTCAGGCACTTCTGATTAGCGTTTGGAGATGGTATGATAAAGTTTTTACACTTTTCTTAAAAACTTTCAGATTATGTAAATAAAAACAGTAACATACCTTATCCTCCCCGTACACACACACACACACACACACACACACACACACACACACACCGGTGCAGTAGCCACAGCTCGGTCACTAGAGGGGGGAATCAGCTGCACCTGTTCTCCCCTGAGCGCGCGCTGTCCTGTCCTCGCCTACTTCGGCTCCGGTCGACTCTTCTCGGCCGGACCAAGTTGTTCCGGCTGTGGTCTCCTCCCATTGGCCCGCTGCACCCCTGCGTGGGAGGGTTTCGTAGGTGTGGGACGCGGGGGTGGAGGCGGGGGTCTTTATAAGCGGCTGCCTCCGCGCGCGGGGCTGTCACTGCGTGATTTCACCGAGAAGCCTTCGGGAGGCAGCTGGAGACTAAACAAAGTGGAATTTCTCACCTCTTGCGTAAAAATTTACACACAATCAGCGCGTAAAGGTCAAAAGCGCAGAGATTGGAGGAGGGGGGCGCACAGGAGCGCGTGAGAGAGAACTATGGACTGAGCAGAACAACAGAGGAGCAGGCTCTCTGTGAGTACGACCTGCAACTTCATGCTTCAACTCAAACTCAGCTGAACTTTGAGAGACACCCGACTTTGGATTCCTGGGACTTTTGGCACATCTTTACGCACGGCTGCGCGCGGCTCGGTGAGACTTTTCCTCCCGGCTCCGGCTGCGTGGTAAAGTTCTGCGGTTGAGGACAGTAAATCAGAGAGAGGCGCACGCTGCAGGGGTGAAGCGAGGACAGGACAGGTCGGTGTCTCGAGTTTCGGGGGGCTCCTGGTATCCCAGCGTCCATCTGACCTGGGAGAAGTTGTCAACAAGAGCAGCGCGCAGAGACGGACTGGCAGGTGGACGCGCTCATGTCCATGCAGACGTATATTCACTCCACTATATATAGAAGTGGTCCTTAATAAGTTTCTCCTCCCACCCACTGGCCGTGCAGCAGCTCCGCGCACCGGGCGCGTGCCTATATATACACCATCCGGGCTTTTATTCCTCTCCGCAATCTGTATCCCAGAGGGCCGCCTGCCGTCGGTTTGGCTGTGAGGGCAGGAGTCGTCGCGTGGACTGACATGGCCACCGATCTCGCCATGAGCGCGGAGCTGCCCAACAGCCCTCTGGCCATCGAGTACGTCAACGACTTCGACCTGATGAAGTTCGAGGTGAAGAAGGAGCCGCTGGAGGCCGACCGTTTCTGTCACCGCCTCCCGTCGGGCTCCCTGTCCTCCACCCCGATCAGCACGCCCTGCTCCTCCGTGCCTTCGTCGCCCAGTTTCTGCGCCCCAAGTCCGGGCGCGCAGCCCAACCCGGGCCTCCCCGGCGGCGTCGGCGGCGGCGTGAACGGCAGCAACGGAGGCGGCGGCAACAATCACGGCGGCGCGGGGAAGCCTCAGCTGGAGGACCTGTACTGGATCCCCAGCTACCAGCATCACCTGAACCCCGAGGCGCTCAACCTGACCCCGGAAGACGCGGTGGAGGCCCTGATCGGCAACGCGCACCACCACCACCACCACCACCAGGCCTACGAGGGCTTCCGCGGGCAGCAGTACGTCGGGGAGGACCTGTCCGCGGCCTCGGCAGCGCACCACCACCAGGCCCACCACCACCACCATCACCACCACCACGGCCACCACGCGCGCCTGGAGGACCGCTTCTCGGACGAGCAGCTGGTCAGCATGACTGTGCGCGAGCTCAACCGGCAGCTGCGGGGCTTCAGCAAGGAGGAGGTGATCCGCCTGAAGCAGAAGAGGCGCACACTGAAGAACCGCGGCTACGCGCAGTCCTGCCGCTTCAAGCGCGTGCAGCAGAGGCACATGCTGGAGACGGAGAAGTGCACGCTGCAGAACCAGGTGGAGCAGCTGAAGCAGGACGTGGCGCGCCTGGCCAAGGAGCGGGATCTGTACAAGGAGAAGTACGAGAAGCTGGCCAGCCGGACCTACAGTGGACCCGCGAGCACGAGAGACCCGTCCGGGAAACAGGCCGAGTTCTTCATGTGAGGAACATCCGAGCTCCCTCCCGCACCCTGAAAATAAAAACAAAACTCTAATTATCTTAATTTATATTTTTCTGCGGTTCTGTTTTTGTTTACATTTATTCCCTGAGACTGAAAAAGACTTTGTAAGTTAAGAGCTTGGTGCGCGCGCAACCCTGAGTCTTAAAAAGAAACTTTTGGATGTCCACCAGGCAGTGGCGGTTCTAGAGGGTGTCAGGGAGTGACAGCTGCCCTCTTAGGCACATTTTTATAGAAGAGGCCCAAACTTTAATTTACGCCCGAACTCGCCGCTTTAGAATTCGGCTCCAAAGTTTCACCCGGAGAGCCGGGAGCTGGGAGCTCTCAGCCAGGTGTAAATTCTCCCACATCTGCAGATCCGCCACTGCCACGAGGATCACTTCTGTCCGAAGTCTTACCGAACCAACGACTGTCTTAACCCACAGGAAGTGACGTTTTGCGTCAGAGGAACCAGAATGTTTGTTTTTTTAAAGACTGAATGAGGCGAGAAAGAAGCCGAGCTGCAGAGACTGTTGGAGGAGAAGGTGCTCTGTGATGCAGAAACTTTCAATAATGCAAGTGTACCCCCTCCCCCTCTCCCCCCCCCCCCCCCCCCATCTCTTTATGCAACCCTGCATGCAGGACATGTACGGTAACTTTCAGCCCATACAGAAGCATGGCCCACGGTTCTCTCCCTCCATCCCCGCCCTGCCTTCAGTGAGGCCTGGGTCCGCAGAGAGACCTCCTCCTCCTCCTCTTCCTCCTTCATCTCACTGGAGACTCGAAACAATCTCCTCTTCAGTGGATGCATCTTTACTTGCTATTTTCAATCAATTTTTCTATTGTTTTAAAAAAAATAAATAAGAAAAAAAAAGAGATTAACTGAGCCAGATTTTAGACTGTATTTATTTCCACCTGTACATAAAGTGTAGACAACAAAAACAAACAAACAAAAGAAGAAAGAAAAAAAACATTTAAATGTTATTTTAACGTTTCTCTTTTTAAAGCTTTCGTTGCTTGAATTAATTCAAAAACGTCTTAATCCAAATGTTTGTATGTTACAGCATGCAAATTGTCTATGGTCCCCTCCTCCTCTTCCTCCTCTTCCTCCTGCTGAACATGTGTCCTGTTAGAAAAAGCCTGAAACTGCACTGAGAACAGATTTAGTTCCTGACCTGGATGTAAATTTGATTTATGGACAAAGACTGCTGCTAAAACTCTATGCACCAATCAGACGATTTAAAAGACTTAAAAATGTTTTTCTTCTTCTTTTTTTTATTCAAATAAATGTTTCCGGGCCTGTGGTTCAGCCCGTTCAGATGGGGAGAATTTCATCTCTGACTGTTTGTGGAGAAACTGGATGAATCGTTGGTTTGATTTCTGCTGCCTGGATGTGAAACGTTGTGCAGAAAGCCGCCTGTTCTGTTGCGGCACCATGAAATCAAACTGAAATTTCAACTTTTATTTGCTGAAAATTCAAAAAAATCAACAAAACAATTCAACTGAACCCTAACCAATTGATTAAAAATGATTTTAAAGAGAAATAAATATGATTTTTGTGTTTTTGATCTGGTTATAAATCACACTCTGTCTCTGAAGGCATCATCCTGATTTCAACCTAAAACTTCTGCACAGTGCTGATGTATATCTGTACATACAATCTGTGTATTTATCCATCAAACGTGTCCCGAAAACCTGCAAAGTGGGAATTTGTTCAAACTCTTTGTTTTCATAATGTTTAATAAAAACTTGTGTCCCGGAACATAAAGCCGAGCCTGCTGCTTCCAATCCAGAAAATACAAATAAAACCATCAATAATTCAAATCAAACTGTCCGAAATTATTTACAAACCAGGACCGGTTCTGTTGGAGCGCCTGAGCAGGAGCTGAAGTGAAACAAACTCCAAATTACAATCCAAGAAGTCAAATTATTTTGATTTATTCTGATTTAAAACGCCTTCAAACAGTTTAATTAATTAATAGCTATTTATGGATTTAAATTCTATTTAATTTTGATAATAAATTGGTTTAGTCTAAATTTTCTCTATGAAATAAATATGTTTTTTAAATTTTCTGATGTAAGTCCTGTATTTACTAACTTATTTTTTAGTTTCAAAACAAAATAAATTTAAAATGTAAGAAAATAATTTATAAACAAAACTGCAGTAATAAAAAATATGATTATTATTATTAATAGATTTTTCTCGATCGTTTTTCTGGTTTTATCTTTTTTTTTGTCCCGCGGAGCTCCGGAGCAGCGGCGCTCGGCGGGACTTCAGGCCGGGGATGGAGCTCCTCTCAGCGGCCTCGGCTCTCCTCGTCAGCCGGTGAAGGACGCATGGATCTCGGCCGAGGTGAGCGTCCCTCTCTCTTCTTCCGCAGCTTCTCACGCGACACCTTATGTCCGGCCAGCCGCGCGCGCGCGCCTGGTTTAATCGGAGCTGCGTGTGATGGATGGAGACGGATGCCTCCCCTGGATGGTGCTGATGGGACTCGGCCTTGGAGCTTTTGTGCGCGCGCTCGGGCTCCCGTGCGTGTCTCGCGGGTCAAGTTAAAGGTCAAAGTTCACCGTTGGAAACAGCTGAAGCCTTCAGTCCAAGCGGTTTGCCGTCTTTAATATTAAAAAAGAGTAAAATATCTTTCTTTCAGTAACTTTTGAAATGAAAAGCAGATTTTCAGGTCAGAGTTTTTGTGTTTTCGAGGCTGTCAGGAGTTTATTCTTCAGTCTGCTTGTTTTCTCTCTGTTTCTCTGAAATATTGAGGAGTTTTACTGACTTTAATGGAAGCAGCTTCGTTTTACTCAGATAGTTGAAACATAAATTATGACAATATCACACGTTTAGTATTTATAAATACATTAGTCAATCTTTCTCTCATATTTATGATGCAGATTTTCATCCCAAACTATAACATGAAATATTTATCCTGAACTGATGTCGTTGGAAGGAGTTTTCTTTGGAGTTTTCCAATCTGAATTCTGAAATGAGGGTCTTCGCTCAACGTAAACAAAACTCTTTAACCTGCTGACTTTACTCAATAGATGGGAGCGTACCAACAACACTTCTCCATCCCAAACGGATCTTCCTCCCGTTCGCAGTCGCCTCAGCTGTTTTTGTAGGTAAACAAACGCTTCGGCTGTTTCGACAAATAACACACACCTGGTAGTCACAAGTTGTTTAATTTGTGGAGATTTAGTTTCTTTCTTTATTGATATAATTTTTAAAATCTCATGACAACCCTTCTTGTTCCTTTAAGCAGAACCTCCAACCAGCAGGTGTGCTTGTTTACCTGTGAAAACAGCCGAAGAGGCTGAAAACGTCAGATGGTTGTGATGCATCTGATTTGTTGAGTAGTGTTTTGTTTACGCTGAGCGCAGACCCTCAGTCGGAGGAAACTCTTTTCTGCTCATCTTCATCAAGATTATTATTTCAGATGAAATAATTTGCTGAGTTTTGATTTTAATTTAATTTATGTTTTTTGGGAGAGATGTTTAGTTTTCAGCTTAAATTTTAATTTTCTCTTTATTCTCCCCCATTTCTCCATCATTCCTCCTCTTCTTGTTTCTGCTGACTCAGCGGAAACGTTGAGCCGCGTGACAGACGTCACCCAGTGTATGTGTGTGTGTGTGTCAGGATGTGGTGGTATGCAGTGGACTGTTTGTCAGTGGGAGCGGGGAGGAGGGGAGCAAAGAGAGATATCACCATGACGACACAGAGGGCTTTATTTTCTATAAATCAGAGCCGAGTCCATCTGAGCTCAAACAAAGCGAGGAGGAGGAGGAGGGTTGTGGTGTGTCTCTGGCGTCTGGAGCTTCTGCTGCTGCTGTTCGACACAGTCAGCGTCTCTTCGGCTCAGCTTACCTACAGCACACACACACACACACACACACACACACACACACACACACACACACACACACACACACACACACACACA
>JAVKLF010000053.1:1474619-1494807 GCA_034783495.1 Millerichthys robustus
AGATTAGAGGTTCTGTTTGTAACAATATATTAAGACGGCAGCGATGTAACCAATTAACTCCTGTTTTAATAATATAGTGAGGTGTTGAAGAAACTCCAGTCTGTTTTTAGTGAATTAGTTTGAAAATCCTGAAGCGGTCATGGTTCAGTTTCCTGTTGGAGCGACGTGATTTCTGAATATTTACTGCGGCTTTGCTCCGCCGTACGAAATAGAATCCAGTCAGGTTTCACCGGACGGGTCGTCCGCTCGCCGTCGCCACCGTGTGGACGCAGTGTAAATACTCTCAGTGATTAGAATAAGTGTGTATTTACTGTGGAGGACGGACCGGACCGGAGAAGGATGCAGTGTAAATTGGGGGTCTCACTTCAGCTGCAGCAGGATGTTCAGATGAGACTCTGCCACACGAGCTGACAGTTCGAGCGTTCAATAACCTAATTTCTGGCGGATCAAACGGGGGGAAGGTGATCCCGTGTGACTCAGAAAAGTCGTGGAAAGATTAAACTTACTGAGTCAGGGTTTCTCCTTCAGGCATTTCTTCTAATTAGACTTTGTCTCCTCTCACAACCCTTATCAAAGCTGCTTCCTTATCGCTGCTGGACATTTAATTACAGGAATTATTCTAATTTAAAAAATAAGTTAACTTGGAGGATTCTCTCTAAACATGAATAAAGTTGGGCAGCAGTGGAGTTATTTTTTGTTTTTGTCCTAAAATCTGGATAAAAACAGCAAAGACAGTCGGGACACGCATTGTTTTCATTTACTTTATTTATTTTTTTTATATATTTTTTTAGATTTATGATTTTTTTTGTTCTTTTTTTCTTGCTATCTCTGCTTTTGAAACTACATGCTGGACTTGGGGCAACACAGATTGTTTTTAAAACAAACATCTACTCAAAGCCTTCCATCTGTCAGCAAGCAAAGCATGAATACAGCTAATAAAAATAAAGGTTTACTTTTTTTTTCCTTCTTACTTTTTTTACACAGAAAATAAAAAACACTTTTTTGGACCCCCTCGAAAACAGGGGTATTAAAATATTTGACATTTGTATCACAAATCAATGTAATGAGACCAAAACTTAAAAATAAAATAAACTCAAAACTGTACAAGAATGATAAAATTCATTAAAAAGATTGTTTTTCTGGAGATCGAGTGATGCAAAGATATATAATATTGTTTTACTGACCGTAAAGCAAATAAAAAAAAGATTATTTCTTCTGTTGGATGAAATTCAGGTTGACTGGATGCCGGACGTGAGGGACCAGAGGAAAGTTTGGGTTGTGGTGCATCACAGAACCTGTTCAATGAGAAATAAAAAGGATCAGGACTGAGGAGAACCGGTCTCGAGTACCTCTGACTCCAGTACGGCACGCCTGACCTTGGGCCACGAAGGTCTTGCCCGGCTGGAAGTCTCCGTTGCCCTGCTGGATGAAGTTCTGGGGCATCCTGTAGGGCCACGATGGGGACAGGGTGTACTGCGGGCCTTTGTTGTGCTCCCATAACCGCGAGGCCTGGCTCAGGGCTTCAAACTGGGCCTGGTGGGCAGACTCTGCAGAACCAGAACCCAAAGTTACTCAGACTGACTGACGGTTCAGAGTTTGGCTCATTTAAAGGAAAATAAATCTGTTCATGTTCGGAGATCAACATTAAAAAATCTAAATCAAATTTTGCTAGAAGGTAAAAATTACATATGGGCTGGCTAAACAGCGATAGCATGCTAAACGTAGCATAACAGTACCTAAAAGCAGCAACAGGCTAACAAAAAGCAACAAAAAGCATGCTAAACGTAGCAATAATAATGCCTAAAAGCAGAAAAGGGAAGCTGAAATCAGCAAAAAGCAAGCTACAAGTGGCATAACTGTACCTAAAAGCAGCAAAAAGCTAGCTAAATGCAGCAAATGCTACTAAATGTAGCATGACAAGACCGAAAAGCAAAAAAGGGCTTAAAGTAGAAAATGTAGAATGGCAGATAAAAACAGAAATATGCTAGCTAAAACAAAACAAGACAAAAGCAGTCAGTTTGCTAAAACAGATTTCAGATGAAGTTTATGAAAGAACCGAAGAGATCTGAATGTGTTTCTATGAGGAAAAATATTTGTACAAAATCTAAAAGTTATAAAAAGCTAAAGTCAGAGCCCACATCTCCTGCGTTGTGATGTACGAACATCTTGAGAAATAATCAGGAAACGTGAATTCAGACTGAAGTCTGACAGGAAGTGAACAGACAGACCGAACGTCCCCCGGTGAATACCTGACTTCACCACAGTGCCGTTGCCCACGAGCGACCCAGGTTGTGCCAGGGGGCCGTGCCAGTGTCCTTCCCGCCCCAGACCCCCCAGGCCCAGCCGTCTCGCCGCCGGCTGCGCGAAGATGATGCTCGGATCGTTCAGGTTCATGGAGCTGGGGTTCCCCCCGGCGCCCGCGGGGTTCCCGTTCCCCGACACCGAACGCAGGGCGAATTTTAGGCCGGGCGGGGAGGGGACTGTGGCGGAGGAGGACGTGAGGACCGGGCCGTGGATGGGCCAGGAGGTGGAGGACATGTGGACAGGGTGAGGGGGCTGGCCCTGGGACTGGTGAGACTGGTGGGACGGGAGGAGCCCCAGTGCAGTGAGAGTACCAGGATGATACTGACCCGAATGGGAGGCGGGGAAACTAAAGAGAGATAAGGGGACCTGTGCGTGGGGGGGCGTCTTCTGAGGACCAGCCATACTGGTCTTGCTGTGGGAGGGCTGAGGGGAATTAGAGGACAGCGGGGAGGTCTGTGGGACGACGGCGGCCTGCGGGGAGTAAGGCGGAGTCTGCAGACTGTCGGACTGTCAGGAAGAAGAAATAAAACAAATAAACCAGATTGTTTCCTTCAGTCACGGTAAAACTGAAAGTCCACCGTCCAACTGTTGTACTCACACATTCAGAGGGCTGCCGGGTCCTGCAGGGGCCGTCTGTGGTGGTCTGAGGGATGGGAATGGACTGGGAGCTCGCCATGGCTCGCATCATATGAGGAGCTGAGCGAAAACAAACCCAAAGAAAAGCTGTTTGTGTCTTTCAGGGCTTTGATGACATCAGCAAAAAATGATGTTTTCCTCCTCACCCGCTGCGTTCCTCTGTTTGAGGTGGTGGTACTCGGGACAGTCTCTCCGGACGTGTCCAACGTCCCCACAAAGGAAACAACGTCTCTCCTTCAGGTCCCGCTCCTCCTCTTTGGAGTCTTCGTCCTTCTCGTTGTCCTTCTTCTTCCCTCTAAAAGTAGAAACAACGTTTGTTGATCGAGCAGCAAACTTATTCAAAGCAGCCTGCTGTCCCGAAGGACGGACCTGTGCTTCTTTGGACAGTCCTTCATGTAATGTCCGATCTTCCCACAGAACCGGCAGCACCGGTCGTTGGGCGCCAGCTCCCCGTCCGTCAACACCTTCGAGTCGAAGAAGTAGTCCTGCAGGAAACCACACGGTTCCGTCAAAGAGGCATTCAAACTGTTATCTGTGAGCCGACGAGCCGGGGCCCCGAGGATTTACCACTTCTGTGCCGGGGATGGGATAGAAGGGCGTTCCGAACAGTTTTCGCCCGTTGATGAAGGCCTTCATGATGAAGTTGGTCACTGGATGAGGACGAGAGAGGCAACATGAGATGACAAACGGTTCTGTTGGGGTCTAACAATGTGGGTCAGAATCTTCCTGCAGTCTTTCACAAAACGCAGGAACACCTCAGCTTTCAAACAAGTGAGTAAAATGAAAGCATGAAGTTAACGTTTCCAAAAACTCTTCTAAATTATGATGCAGAGGATTCCAATAAACAGCAAAAAGAAGGATTTTTTCACTTCTTTATTGTTCTGCGTTTGATTCTGGTTCCAGATGAACCAAAAAGGAGCCGGAGCAAAAACTGAACAATCACGATGCAAAAATCAGATTTTTTTTTTCACATTAAGAGCCCTTAAAGAAAAGTCAGAGCAGAATAGTGACGCGTTTCAGACACTTACTTTTGCGAGAAACTCCAGCACCGAGATTATGATTCAAATCAAAAGGATCTGAGGAGAAGAAAAGGTGGAACCAGATTAGAAGTCCAGAAGAAACAGCAGACCCAGTTACAGCCGGAGCCTCGTGCTCACCTTCGATGGCGATGCATTTACTGGTCCACTGCTTCTCGAACGTGGTGAGGCGTTTCTTCTGGCGAATGCTGATGACGTGCTCTTTAAAGTCGAACTCCTCCGTGTAGAACCGGAGCAGACCCAACCACAGCTCTCCCACCGACTCCGTGTTCGGCCGACAGCTGGAGAGGCGCCGGCGCTGCGCGGGCAGAACAAGACCCGCTCAAACCTGAAACCCGGGCCAGAAAACACGAAGGACGTCTGCCGTAAACTCACCAGCTCAACCAGGTCGTCGAAAAAGAAAGCGTTCCAGCCGTCCACCATCCGCTGAGGGACGGTCGGACCATCGAAGATCTGGAAAAGACAAAACACAGAGACGTAAAACACAGAGACGTAAACGTGTCTCGCGTTGGGGTCTTTATTCCGAGTCTGGTACCTCCTGCAGGACGGGAATGACCGGCGGTTGTCTCTGCTGCAGGAAGTAAAGCACCATCAGGATGTAGGCGTAAGACGAGAGGCTCCCTCTGGAGGCGTCCCCGATGTCGCAGCGCTGTCAGCACAACAAGCATTATGTTATTACAGGTGGTCTCTGATCACCTGATGTGAAACAAACGTGGCACAGAAGCTCCATCTAGTGCTGAAACACCAATTAGGCCACTCTTCGCCAACCTTTGCGAAGACCTTCATGGTGTATCCGAGGAACTGCACGCGTGGATCCAGAGCTGCGTACGTCGCCAGCATCCGGGTGTTGTGCTGGGCCTAAAGATCCGGACAAATTCACTCTGATCAGACAACCAATCACAGAGCAGGTGACGATCCGAGGGGCTCGTGGTCTCACCAGGGTGTTGTAAAGGCTGACGTCCCCCTCCAGTCCACTTTGTCTGTGTTCAAACTTCACAATAGGCACTTTAGCTGTGGTGATGGGCAGAATGTTCCTCAAACCTGCAGAGACGGGACGTTTGGGAGGTCACCAGATGAGCCAAACACCTCAACGTCAGGAAGAACCGGCTTCACTCACCCAAATGCTTCTTCAATACTTTGGAAAGACACTCAATGATGTCCTTACAGTTCAGCGCCTGGTGAGAAACCAAAGCTCAAACGGTGAAAATGAAAACGTCCTGAGTAACGACTGAGGAGTTTACCGACGGTACCTCAGCGGTCTCGTGACCCTCCAGGGTCATGCAGATGTCCAGGTCGCTGTCTCGGAAACCAAAACCATTTTTGGACGAGCCGAACAAGCAGAGCTGAGTTTTTTCTGTGGAACGTTCCAGATTAACGCACGTTCCACAAAGTGTTGGAAAAACAAATCAGACAGGGCAGGAAAAGTCCAAACTCACCGTTGTACTCCTTCTTTATAAACCTCTCCAGACCGGCAAGAATCTGCTCCCTCTTCTGCAGCTCCACGTGCGACGGCGACAGTTCGTCTGCAAAGAGACAAAAACATTAAAAATGGAATTAAAAAAATGCAAACAGTGGCTGTGCCCGAATTCAGAGGCTGCATCCTCTGGAGGACCAGGTCTACCACGTGGGCCGGGTCCTCAGACGACAGCAAAGACCAGAAGAGAGCGGCTGTGAATTTGGACGCTATGACCTGTCACCTAGCAACAGTGATGGCGCTAAACAAAAATTTAAAATATTAAAGATCTGTAAAAATGATAAATATTCTTAATGAAGAAAATGATCTTAAAGGTAAAACATGAAGAACCCTCCATACGAGCTAACGTTTGACGATTTCTGCAAATAACAGAATAATAAGAAGATTAAAAACACAACCGCTTTAAACTTTTACTGTTTTATTTAAAACTGTACTTCGGTCTCGCTTCGTCCACCATTACAAGAAAAAAAGATCTCCCGCTCGGCCCGCAATGCATGCTGGGATACGGTGGGTCGGGAAGGGTCCCGTCCCTCTAATCGGGGACAAACGAGGACACATTTGTCGGCCGCGAGCGGAGCAGCCTCCGAACTTGGACAGCCTTCGGCGCGGCGCTGTGACGTCGGCCTTCAGATTCGGCCTCAGGGGGGCGTGGCCTCTGGATTCAGACACAGATAGTGTAGAAATAAAAACGACATACAGTAGCACAGTTTGCAGAGTCCGTCCAAAATGTTCCTGAATCTGTCGTTCATCGGAGGCAGAGTCTTCAGCTCGATCTTCTTGAAGTCTTCGGGACACTCGTCTTTCAGGTGGCCGTCCCGTTTGCAGATGCTGCACACGACTGTTGGAGGCTGGAGTTTAAAAAAAACAAAAAAAGAACAGTAAAGCTCACTAACTTTAGTGAGGTGAAGTAAAAAGGAAACATAAATATTAACCTTTCCTCCAGTGAAAATCATCTTATCGAACACGTAGTGCAGATCATCTGACGCAGCAGGAACCTGGCTCTCCTCCTCCTTTCTGTCCAGCAGGTCGGAGGAGGAGGACGGTTTGTTCCCATCAACCATCACTTTGAAACCATCTTCCTCATCGCTGACAGACTCCTTGTCCTCTTCCGGCCCCTGCCGTCCTGTCGTTTCACCTTCCTCATCGTCCTCCACTTTGTTCCTTCTCTCTGCGGCGCTCCTCCTCTGAGGGACGGCGAAGTATTTGTACGCAGCTCGGAAGCACTCCTGGATGTACTCGAACACCATCTGGCTGTTCAGGCTCCGCGCCACATTTCTCTTAAAGGCAAAAGGGTCTAAAGGAGAAAGAAACGGATAGAATGTTCACCCCTGAAATGTCCCGTGGCTGCTTCTTCGACTTCTCCCCGCACTGACCTTCGATGGCGAGCCTGCGGCGGGGCCAGTTCTTCACCTCTCTGGAGAGGAGCTCCTTTGACCGGACACTGACGACGTTCTCCTCCAGAGCGAACTCCAGAGTGTAGAAACGGAAAAGCTCCAACCACAGCTGGCCCAGAGACACCTCTTTTCTCAGTTTCAAGGCTAAACGGCTCTTTGGGAGGAAGCAGCTGAGGTGAGTTTTTAACGGAAAAGCTCAAACCCACCTTCAGGTGAGGTTCACTCACCTGGCCCGCCGAAGGATGACAAGCATCAGATTTACGGGCTTCTGGTTTAGATTTGCTGTCTCCTCTGGCCTCGTTGTGGTTCTCCCCTCGTCCCTCTGCGGCGTTGGGACGTCTTCGCTCCCACTTGACAAATGTGTCCTGAACTATTCCGGTCAGGTGGTACTCGTCTACGTGTTTCACATCGAAGCCTTCGATCTGAAAGAGAGAAGTTTCTCCACTTAAAGCTGCGAACGTAATGGAAATATTTTATTACTTGTAATAAATTCAGTGAATGCAAAGTGTTCCCGCACCCAGTGGCCCAGATAGACGGGGAGGATGGGGTCCTTCCTCTGCTGAAGGAAGAAGATGACCATCAGGGCGAAGGAGTACGACGGGATCCCGCCTTCAGCCTGACAGTCGATGTGACACAGCTGCATCCAAACAGGAAACAGAACCAGGTTTTAATCTTCAACTCGTGTGTCGTTTAACTGAATGCTTCATTCCAGCTCCTCCCGACGGACCCCAGGGTGTTCCCAGACCAGAGAGGATATAAAGCCCCCAGAGAGTTCTGGGTCTAACCTCAGGTCTTGTCATACTGGGACATGCACAAAAGCCCTCCACATGGAAGCGTCCTGGTCAGATGAACCACCTCAGCTGACTCCTTTAGGTGCAGAGGAGCAGCAGATGGAACATAGACGGACCAGCAAATCCAGATCTTTGCCCTTTAACTCAATTCTTTCTTGACCACGGCCGACCAAAGCAGCGCCCACCTGAGTCAAGGACTCGTTTCTGACCCGAAAGGGGCATTCCACTCGTTTCCAGTTGAGAACCGTGACCTCAGACTGACTCTGAGGAACTGACTCTCAGAGCTTCACCCAGTTCCAACAGGACCACCAACAGGACCACCAACAGAACCACATCATTCACCAAAAGCACAAACAAGACCCTGAGGTCCTCAAACCAGAAACCCTCCCTGAGATCCTGTCCATGAAGACCACAGACAAGATCAGAGACAAGGTGGAGTCCAACCTGAACGAGCAAACCTTTGTGCCAGGAATGAGGACCCAGCTCCTGCTTTGGTTCTACAGGGACCGGATAGCCCTTACAAGGAACCCTGGGTGGTCTACAATAGGACTTAAGCCACACACCCCCCCGGATCTGAGGTTCAACAAACAAACAAACAAACCTCCGTTCCAACAAGTTGACGTCATTATAAAGGAAATTCTGCAGTGTGTTGAAGTTTGAGGCTAAGGCTGAGGAGTTTGGGTCACGGTCTTACCCTGGCCCAGCAGCGGAAGGCCAGCACCAGCGGAACCAGTCTGGGCTCCAGTTTAGCCAAAGCTGCCAGGTGAGTGGTGATGAGACAGGCGACATTATTACCTGCACTCACTTTACACATCAGGCCGCTGTGCAGAGAAACAGAAGAGACAGACCAACAGGAAGTCAGACCTGAGACTGTCCAGGGTCCTCAGATTCCACTTTTCTTACAGGATTTTATTGTTTATAGCATCAGTCTGATTAAACTGTAGGTTTATGTCCTATAAAAACATTAAAATAGGATCATCTTTATAAAGACTCCCACATCTAGATGAGAAAATTATTCATTCACAGATGTAAAACCAACTCACCTGCTTCGATCCCGACAGAACACAGCAGGAACTTTGGCGTGAAAATCTGACTCAACTTCAGAAAACTCAGCTGAAGTTTAAAAAAAAAGAATAAAACACAATAAATAAAGCTGCACTTTTCACATCGCTCTGAAACGAACAACCTGTGACACAAACAGCAGAGAGTGAAAACACGCAGAGTTCCGGGGAAACAGAAAGCCAAACTTACGGCTGTTTTTGAGGATTTCCAGCACCTGGATCAGGACTTCAGGTTGTGTCATCTGACCAAAAGGAAAGGAAACACAGCTGCTGGTTTACAAAGTGTTGAAGAAAACAAAAACACCAATGTTACGTGAAAGAAGACTGACTGTGGAAGGAAAGGCGACGTCGATGTTGATGTCGCTCGTTGTGAAAGCGAAGCGGGTCAGACAGGAACCGTAGAGGCGAAGGCAACAAGCTGGAAAAACAAAAATCACAAAACGTGACTCGTTCTCCAGGACAAAAAAGATTTCCAAAACCTTTTTAAGCACCTGAGAGGTGCCTCTTTATGATCTCCTCCATCCTCGACACCACCGCCTTCCGGACTCCGAAGTCCTCCTCGGAGATCCCGTGCCGACGGGCGGTTTCCAGGACGACGGCATCCAAAGCTCTCAGCTGGGCGGCGGAGGGCGGCGGGATGGCGAGCAGCTCGTTCTCTTCCTGTTTCTCCTAACAAACCACAAACCGGAAGCTGTGAGCCACAAAATCCACACATGGAGAGAGTTTTGAAGAAGAAAGACGTACCACCAGGTTCTTCTTGTGTCTCTTCTCCTTGATGTGTTTGTAGGCTCCTTGGACGTTATCGATGTGCACCGAACAGAGTTTGCATAAGTATTGATAGTTTGGGAACTCAGGAGACTTCTGTGGAAACAAAGCGGGGAAAGGACATGACAGATATGACACAACGAGGGAAGAAGAGCTCTTTCTGCGTTCAGCTTTTCCTTCTCGCAGCAGAAAGACTCTGCACCTTTACCAGCCGGTGGATGTGGTCTCTGCAGAGGCGCTCCTCCACCTGCCGGAGGCCCAGCTGCTGCTCCGCGAGGCGTCCTTCCTCTGCGGCGGGCCTCGCCTCGGCGCCCTCTCCGGCGGGCTGATGCATCAGAGACGTCTCCTTCGCTGAAGCTCCAGCGGAGGTCTCGTCTTGCTCTGCGAGTCGCCTCTCGGGTGTGGCTGCTTTTACCGGAGACGTGGTCTCTTTTTTAGCTGACGAGCGGCAGCCGTCTGCAAAAACCGGGGCCTTGGACTCAGAAGGTGCCGGCTGATGAGGAGGGTTTGCTCCCTTGCCTTTGCTGCTCTCTCCAGAACCGGTTCTCCCGCTCAGTCTGCTCACCCTGCTGGGTCGCCCTCTCTTCTTGTCGTCTGGAAGCACGCTGCCCGCCGCGCGGCTCACCTGCCCGCCGGCGTTACGATCATCCTTGGCAGTGGTGAGGTTTTCTTTGCTCCTCAGCGCAGACTTGACCCCCTCTCTCTGCACAGAAGCCTCTGTATTGGACCTCTGACCCGACAACGCCTTGGCTCCTCTGGACTGAGTCAGTTTGACCGATTTGACGGCCCTTATGGACTCGTCCATCCCTCCGGTCCTGCCACTAGTGTCCCTGTTCCCAACAGCTCAGTGGAGATGACCAGGGACACAGGCCACTAAAAGTCTGGAAAATGACACAACAAAAGATTACTTCAGGATTGTTGTGACTTAATTTTGGGTGCTATCAACCTAAATGTTAGGTTTTTACACAATTCTTGGCAAGAAACACAGAATCAACTCATCCCGGAGGACAATATGAATGATGTGTAAATAATAAGGACTTTGCTAAAGGAGATTTTGACAAATCTTTGGAATTGGTGTTCAAATATAGTGAGCAGAGTGTTGCAAATAATGACTAAATAAAAACCACCATTGGGGAAGGACCTGAACTGGCTTTTTAAGCTACTTTTTGACACCTGGATCATCCTGATATCACGGGCAGTTCCAAGAGTGTGGTTTATTTGTCTTTTTAACCGGGACAACCTCTGCAAAATGTGTCGGAATCCTATTTTTAATGTATTCTGATGAGGATTTCTTGACGTGATTTGAAACATAAATCCTCAAATCATCCTAGATTTCAGGGGGAAGTAGTAAACATTTAAGGCTTTTCTGCTCAAAACCAAAGTTAGCTGTTGGTACGACTCACAAAAGGCCCATAAAACATTATTTAGGATTACCTCTTGGACATTTTCTTCAAGATAACCATGGATAAAGTCATTATTTACCATAAAAGGTCATTTTGTTTACATTGAGTGCATGCTCGCATTTCAGATTTGCACTTTAATAAATCTGAAAAGCTCGGTGTACAATTGATCTTCCTGTTTATCAAGATGTTATCATGAATAAAAGTTTAAACACTAAATTTAATAAAACAAATGACGAATCAAATATGCAGAAATGAATGCAGGAAGTCTGTAATTACTGAAAGACAGTGAAGAAAAACTATTCAAATATAAGGTTAGACTTCTTGATGTGAACAAATATTTAAATAAATTTTACAGACTTCCAGGGAGAAGAGAGTGATGCTGATTAACCCTCTAACCTTCACAGAGAGAGGATGATCTGTCTCGGTGTTCGGGACTGAAAATTGTTGTTTTTATTGACCCAGAAGAAGTCGCGGTTCTGTTCGGAGCTAGCGTCGGAACCAGAACAGAGACAGACACAAATAAAGAGAGACGCTACATAAAAACACGACGGGTTTCCTGTCCAACTGGAAGGATTTACTTCGACTTCCTGGGGACTCTTTGCGTAGTTTGCCATTAGCCGGAAGCTAACTAGCCGCGGCTCTGCCCGGGTTGTAAATAAACCCGGCAGCCGAACGCCACACAACACCCCGGCGTTAAAATCAGAGCAGCACGACTCGCGCCACAACACCGCTCCAGAACGGGATTTACTTACTTCTGGGGTCGATCAGTGTTCTGCTGTCTCCATACTTCTGCTCATGTTTTTAAGATCCCACGGCCCTGCTCAAAACAGCGACCAGCTTGTCCCGCTGCATTGTGGGAGTGCCGGGGACAACACGGCGGAGGGCGGGGCTTGCCGTGTTGCATTCGAAGACCGGTCGGGAAATCCTCCCCGTTCCTACAGCGTCTTTGTTTTCGAAAGAAACAAAAATGAAACCCTGAGGATGTCTTGTACGGGAGCCAATTTTTCGCGGTTACGAAGAAAAGACGGTCCTTTAAGTAAAAAATATGAGACACTTAGTCATAATGATGAGATACTGTCTCAGAATCACTAGATTGTACAAAAATATTTCAATATTATGACTTGGCATCTCATAGTGAGAACTATTTATTATCTAATTAATTTTTTTTTCTTATTATGAGATACTATGTCATAATTTTGAGATACGTCCAAATTATAATCATGTTGTAGCCTATAAAAATGTTAGGCTAATAAAAGAAGCAGAGTTGGACTTTTTAACCATCTTGGTTGTTGATTTTAACTTATTTGTTTAACAACAACAACAACAACAACATAAACAAATAAATAAGTAAATAAATAAATGCTATGGGTTACTTAATAAAATGCAGTCACAGTCAAAGGAAAAGCATGGGTTTAATTTGTCATTTTTCGTAAAAACTCTATTTTCTTTAGAATTTATAACACAGATAAAGGTCGGTTTTGTATGGAAGCCAATTTCCGTAACTCAGATAAAAATAAAACAAACTTGTATCTTCTAATTATGAGACAGTTATCTATTAAACATAATATTTGCATAGCTTTTTCACAATAATGAGATACTATAATTATACTAGCTCATAATTATGAATTAGCTATCTTCCAATAAAGAAATTTTAATTTGTGGTTGTTTTTTTCATAAGAGTCACAGAAATGGGTTTCCACAGATTTAAACGTTATCAAAATAAAATACTACTTTTCCCGGCATCTTTAATGGTTTGGTTCCTATTTTTTTATAGAACTTCAAACTGTCCTTCACAGTTTGGTAGCGCTGTCCTCACATCCGTGGGACACGAAGATAAAAAGACAAATATGGAATTACATCAGGTTTTATTTTGTAAGCGGCCAGCTGCTCCCCGGAAGTCGCGCCTTACTCGTGGTGACTTCACGGCCGTTCGGAGTTTTGAACTCCTGTCGGGTTCCGTTGAGTTGGCAGTCGTTTTAGGGTTTTTTTCCCTGTGAAAATGCTTACCGCCGCGCTGTTCGTGACTTTTCTCTTCAGCCTGGCAGAAAGCAAACAGAAAGACTTTTATTCTTTTAAAGTGGTGAACAGCAGAGGGAAGCTGGTGTCGCTGGACAAGTACCGGGGTTCGGTGAGTCCGGCTCGGATTAAAAACTTCACGTCCGCATCTGCAGCATCAGCAGCAGGACCTGCATGCCAGCCGGGTGCAGGATGCGCGTGCATGTGTGTTTCCTGTCATCACACTGTAGCTACCTGTAACTAACACCTCTGATCGGTTCGGTTCGGCTCGGTTCGGGACGTCCCGGTGAGGAGCCCCGGCAGTTTACGTGGCAGCAGGCCTGACCCACCAGGTCAGGACCACCAGAGCCGGATTTTGTATTCCGCTGAACTTGTGACTAAAATATTTACATCTTTAACTTATGAAACATCAAATAAATGTAAACTAATCCGTTTTCTCAGCTCAAATGTTTCTCAAGTTGGGGTCGGGGACCCGATTAAGGTCAGGGAGTTGTGGTCCTTCAATAATCTCAAAATGGATTAAAAATGGTTGCTTGTTAATTTTTTTATTGTTACTATAACTTTCTTACAAATAATAGAATTAATAATAAATGTGGCTAAAAGCCTGTGTGCTTATTATGACTTTTAATAGGCCTAATAATTTTTTCCTTTTTAAATAATAAAAAAAAGTTTAAAAAGATAGCATGAAGGTTAATCCCGCTCTAACATTCTGTCTGTCAGCTGATTGTAAGTTAAAATATAATTATAGTTGAAATTATTCACATTTATTATCAACGTTTATTTTTTTGTTAGTTTTGTGGTTTTGCTACTTTTAGCTTTTAGTTATGCTTTGAGACTTTTAGCTTTTACCTCATTTTGCTCCCTTTAGCATGTTGCTACTTTTAGCTACCCTTTGAAACTCACTTTTACACTTTCACTACTTTTATCCTGTTGCTACTTAACTGTTTTTGAGACCTATGTTGTACCCTAGCTTTTTGCTACTTTGAGCTTTTAGACAACCTTTTGTTGGCTAAACCTTTAGCTTCTAGATGGCCTTTTGCTAGTATTACGTTGCTACTTTTAGCTTTCGTGTTTCCGTCTAACCTTTTGTTACTTTGGGCTTCTGGGTAGTTTTTATTTTGCTACTTTTAGCATCTAGCCTTTTACAATTTTTGAGACCTGTAGCTAGTATCTCACTTTATCTAGCTACGTTAAAGTTCAGCTAGCCTACACGCGGTAGTCGAGCTAACAGCCGTCAGCCGTGTGTTTCCATGGTTACAGGTGTCCCTGGTGGTGAACGTCGCCAGCGAGTGCGGCTTCACGGACGAGCACTACCGGGAGCTGCAGCGGCTGCAGCGCGACTTCGGCCCGCATCACTTCAACGTGCTCGCCTTCCCCTGCAACCAGTTCGGCCAGCAGGAGCCCGGCAGCGACAAGGAGATCGACGGCTTCGTGCGCCGCGTCTACGGCGTCTCCTTCCCGCTGTTCAGCAAAATCGCCGTCGTCGGAACCGGAGCCAACAACGTCTTCAAGTACCTCGTCGGTGAGCCGGACGGGACGGGACTCTGTCAGATTCTCAGCACGTATGAGAAACGTTAGATTGCAGGGGTCAGTTGGTGTTTGGAAGCCATGTTTGTAGTTTTTTATGCCAATGTGAGGAGAAACAAGGAGACCTCCTGCCTCAGCTGCGTCTTTATGTCGATTGTTCTAAAATTAAGCTAGAAGACGTCTCGTCTTTGTGGTTCTGGCTGACAAATAAAACGGGTCCAAACTCAAAGGAAAAGGAACTCACTTCACAGCTGTTTGCCTACATTTCATCCACCTCTGAATTCATTTGAAACGAGAGGAAAAAGGTTCTAGTGCGGACCGTTTCTCATCCCAGCTCCAAACTTTCTGTCCTTTAGATCAGAGGTTCTTAAACTGTGGTCCCAGGACCCCCAGGGGTCCCTGAGCTGTAGTTTGGGGGTCCTTAAGAAGTTATGATAAATTGTTAAATTTCATTTTTCATTTCAAAAATTGCATAAAAACATACAGGAAACAATGGACTTTTAAAACAAATACACTAAACAAAAAAAATTAGTAATTAGTATTTCGGGGATAAAAAGGAATTAAAATATTTTTAGTTAGCATGAGGTTTATGAGGGGGTCCCTGGAAAGTTTTCACCCCTGAGGTCCCAAAACCCAAAAAAGTTTGAGAATCTGTGCTCTAGATTGTCCACAGGAAGTTGTCCTCACCAGTTTCTGTCCCGTTTCGTGCAGAGACATCTGGGAAGGAGCCTGACTGGAACTTCTGGAAGTACCTCGTCGACGTGAACGGGAAGGTGGTCGACGCCTGGGGGCCGAAAGTTTCCGTCAAAGAGATCCGACCACAAATCGCCGACATGGTGAGACAGATGATCGTGAAGAAGAAAGACGAGCTTTAAGTCAAACTTTTTATAATAAAGTCTCCAAACAAAATGAAAGTTTTTTTAAAGCACTGCTTCAACACGACTGTCTCCTGACGTTTGAAACATTTAAAGTTGTTTTTTTATCTTTTCATTCCTGCTTCGTTTGAGTTTTTGACAATCATTCTGGTTTGTTGAATAAACTTTGACCACTTTTCTCTGAGTTTATTAGACCTTTTTCATGCAGAAACTTTATATTTTCTGTGATATTTAAAACTCATTTCAGTTCCAGCTGCTTTAAAATAAATACACATTAAGGTTGAGCGTTTAGCATTTTTCAAAAGTAAAAAAAAACAACTTCTGTGATACCAAAGATCATAACTATTCATAATCTTTTTTTGTTTTGTCTGCCTCAGTAACGATTTAGTCTTTAGCAGCTGAGATGCTTCAGAAACTCCTCGGCTTCTCGGCTCTCCTCTCCGATCTTCTGCAGCCTCCTGATGCTGTCCTGGCGGTAAACCGAGCGGTGCTGGACGGCCGCGGCCATCATGTAAAACCTCACCGCCTGCTCCCTCTCTCTCCGGCCGTACTGTAAAAACTTGGCGTAGTAACTGTAAACCATCTGCGCTCCTTCGGGGTCCAGATCCGTCTGCAGGAGCTCCTGAAAGATTTCCTCGGCTGCGGCTCGCCGGTTTAATTTTGCGTAAATGTTTGCCAGAGAGATCTGCGCTCTGAGCGGGGAGGCGGGGTAAAGGGCGATGACCTCCTTGTGGAGGCCGACGGCTCTGTCCGTCAGGCTGCCCTCCAGGTGCTGGCTGCTCAGGGAGAAGACTTTCCTCTTGTAGCAGATGGCAGCACATCTCTTCATGTATCGAGCGGACGGATGTCGCTCCAGAGCCTCCTCTGCTAAATGAATAGCCTCGTCCACGGAAACGTGGGTCCTGTAGAGTCGGAGCAAAGGTTTAAAGCCGCTGTAGCTGCTCATCGGCTTCCGTAAAACCTTCCTCGCCAGCTCCTGAGCTTCCTCCTGGACCTTTGCTCCTTTCTGAGCTCGAGCTTCCAGGTAAACGGCGGCGAGGTACAGGTTCTCCGGGTCGTGCTCTTTGGCGATCTTCATTTTCTCCAAGACGTCAGCGTCCAGGTTCCCTTTGTGCTGCAGGACGGCGTTCGCTAACGCCAGCGCTCGGCTGGTTTGCCATTCCACCATGTCCGGCTGCATCCTGATGGCTTTCTGGAAGAAATCTGCAGCCTGGAGCGTTTTGCTCCCACCGAACTTCATCAGAGTCCAGGCCTTCTCGGCGCAGATTTCCGGGTGGGGCTCGTCCGGGGACGGAGACGGGTACTCGCTCATCAGGGCGTCGAGCTTCGACAGGTACTCCTGACTCTGCGCTTGTTCCCCCAGGAGGTGGTGCAGCCAGGACAGGTTCCCACAGTTCACCACCAGCCAGGGGCCCTCGTCTGAGACGGTGTTCCTCAGCTGACGCAGAGCCTCCGCGGCCCGGCAGAAGAAGCGCCGGGCCTCTTCCACGAAGCCCAGCTGGCAGTGAAGGAACCCCTGCAGGTTGTAGATGTGACCCAGCCAGCTGTAACCCTCCTCCGACCCGATGTCCTCCAGCTCGTCCCGGAGACAGAGCAGCCTGGACCTGCTGGCTTCCAGCTCCCAGGTGAAGTGACACTCCAGAGTCTCCAGTCTGGACTCCGACGTGGGCGAACTCCACGTGTTGCTGGTGAACAAAAAAAACAGGCTTAAAATCACAGAAACTGAAACGGAGAGAGTCTCGTGTTCAGATAATTCAAAGAAAGAAGACAAGAAAACAAAATGGATCTGTAAACACTCGCCTCATCGTGCTGCTTCACCTCTGGGTTCTGTTCTAGGCGCGGCGCCATAAAAGCGCGCAGCGTTTGACCTCTGAGCTGCTGTGAATGACGTCATCCTGAGCTCAGGATGGCCGCGCTGAAATGCTGACTCACTCCGTCTCTGGCAGGATGAACGTTGGACCGAGGTTAGACGTCATTAAAGCAGTCAGTCAGAAGGTTAAAGGTCATGTGAAGTTGGACGTTCTGTTTCATCCTTTCTTCCAGTTATCTTTCCAGTTTTCTTCACATTAATTAAAAGCTGGGTTGAAAAAGTAAAGATCAGGAGGAAAACTCAGAGAGTTTGGTTCCTGGAGTTCGGCCGGGTGAAGTCACGTTCTGCTGCTGTAGATTTACCAAAAAAACCCATCACTTTTTAACTGAGTTTACTTAACAAGATCAGTAAAAATGAGTCTTTTTCTCCATTTTCTGCTTTGTTGTTCAGAAACGTTTCGGTTTGGTCCTTTAAGGAGGCGAAGGTTTCCTGCAGGAGCGTCCTGAAACAGCCGAGGAGTCTGAGGGAAGCTGGAAACCCCAGCTGGGTGAAACAATCTGCTCCAAGAAGCCGAACAAGAGCAGAACTTCAAATTAAAAGAAAAGAAGACAAACTATAGGAGCTATTTATTCTTTATTTTTGCTACTTTGAATTTTGTTAATTTATTCTTAGTTGATATTTTTGGGGGTATTTACAGAGTTTATTTGTAGGTTAATAACTGTTTGTTCTAGTTATTTGTGTATTTTACTTTGAAAGGAAGAATCGTGGGTCCACTACCTGCAAATACAGGAACTGGTATTGGACCATTTGGGGCCTATGGTTTTTTTCCAGAGCAAGGAGAAGCTGCAGGAAACAATGGAAAAGTTGCTAGTTGTGATTTGCTGCCCAACTGGAGGAAATAAATCAAAAACGACAACTTTCAAGTTTGCGTACAAACACCAACCTACTCCTCTAGTGGCTTATGGATTGAACTTTGTAGGATGTTCGGTTTGACAAACAATAGCCACTACACAAACATAAACCTCTAAATAACGAGTCCTGAAATACTAGATAATCTTCTGCAGGCTGGTCACCACAGTGCTTCTTCACCCCTCCTCTTCCTCATCAAAGCAGATTCTTGCAGATTATCGCCTGGCCGTGCGTTCCACTCCAGCACGCTCCTCCGATCCGTTGCCCACTTGTTCACCGAGGACCACCATGGGTCTGCTGAGCGTCCTCGCCTCCATCAGGGACCGAGCCGACAAGTTCCTGAATGAGAAGAACGTGCTGACAGATTTCCTGGGGAAGGTGGAGGAGAGGACGGGGATCAAGAAGAAGGTCCTCGCCGTGGGTAGGTTGGGTGGTTTGTGGTTTTATTTTTTCTGTTCTGGGATCTGCTCGGTTCATGTGAAATTACAACAGATAAAAGTTCTGGATGATTCTGCGGCGGTCCAGTTTAAATGCAACAGGTTGGTACCTAACGGCTCGATTGTGGAAAGTGGATTTAGTTAATCCTCCTTTGAACAGATGCTGTGTTTCTGTTTGTGCTCGGGCACATTTTCTGCTCACGAGTGCAGAATTTATTCTGTAAAATGTGCTTCAAACTATTTAGTTTTCAAATGTAAGTCGACATCTGGAGATCGAACCCGAGAGTTCAGTGGGATTTTATCTGCATTTCTAAAACTCTTTAAAGCGGTCCGGTCGCAGAATTGGCAGGTCCAGGAGGGAGACCTGGACCTTCCTCTCTCATCGGCTCCTCCTGAGGAATCCCAAGGCTTTCCCAGACCAGAGACAATCCCTGAAGGGAGTTCTGAGGGTCTCCTCTTATCCGGACGTAACCCGAAACCCTCCAGAGGGAGGAGGTGACTCCTCCTTCAGCTCTGCTTCCGGTTCCACACCTGATGGCCACAGGTGAGGGTTGGAACGAAGACGGACCAGTTGATCAATAATTTTGTCTTTTGGTTCAGCTCTTTCTTCATCGTGACAAACCGGAGCAACAACCTCGGTACGGAAGACAAGGTCCAGATCTGTCTGTCCATCTTCTGCTTCTGCTGACTCAAAGCATGGCTTCTCAGACTGATTTGTTGTGAAGCTTCGCAGAAGATGACTAAACAGCGTGAATTCAGAGGGTTGGGAACCATCCCCCACCCCCAGTCTAGTTCCAGATGACCCCCTCCCCTCTGAGTGGAGCAGTTCTGTAAGTCTCTATAAACGCAGTCATCCTGGGAGCGGAGCCGGGTGGATCATCGGTCCCACCGGGAGCAGGACATGATGTCAGCGTGGTGCCTGGCCGAGCCGAGACCGGCAGCCTCCATGTCTGAACGGCTGATCAGAGGTAGGACGGGTGTTCACCGCTTCCCGTCCGTTTTCTTCGAGCTTCCCGACACAAAATGTTGCATCTCTTTATTGAACTGTGACTGATGAAGTTTATTTTACTGAAACAAACATAAAGTTTGAAAACAGTCGGTGGCTGTTAGTTTGTCACCTGTGTCAGATGTGTCCTGATGTCTTCGTCCTGTGTGTCCCCGTCCAGGTGCTGTCTCGCTGACTGGACTCTACCTGGTGTACGGTTATGGTGCTGCGCTCCTCTGCAATCTGATCGGCTTCGTCTACCCAGCTTACTACTCGTGAGTTATGGGTTCGATTTTGTGCCACTTCTCTTTTGACCTAAACTACAAAGAGTCTGAACTGTGGACCGGCGGGCGATCATGTAACTGTAATGATGTGGTGGATCCGGCAGCCACAGACTGGGACTGTGAGGTAGTTTTTATCTAAACTAAAGGTTTAGATAAAACTCTCTTCTCTGATTAACCTTTGAAGTCAACCCTATTTGAGCTAATTGGCGCTGTCCAGTCCAGACCAGACCAGTCCAGACCAGACCAGACCAGTCCAGACCAGACCAGACCAGTCCAGACCAGACCAGACCAGACCAGTCCAGACCTGTCCAGACCTGTCCAGACCAGTCCAGACCAGACCAGTCCAGACCTGTCCAGAGTAGACCAGTCCAGACCAGTCCTGGTAGAGCTGTTGTCTGAGACTTGAAATCAATCTGCTTTCCTGCAGTATCAAAGCCATTGAAAGTCCCTGCAAAGAAGACGACACAAAATGGCTGACTT
>JAVKLF010000053.1:1498914-1514041 GCA_034783495.1 Millerichthys robustus
TCTGTCCACCATAGACCAGTCTGTCCTCTTTAATCCAGTCTGTCCAAAATAGACCAGTCTGTCCTCTTTAATCCAGTCTGTCCACTATCGACCAATCTGTCCTCTTTAATCCAATCTGTCCACCTCAGTCTGTCACATAAAGTAAATCAAGTCATGAAATATTTCAGATATTAATTTCTAACTCTGATTTAACAAAATTATCATTTTTTTATCATCAATGTTTTGGACATTAATCTACAGATGCTGCTGTTTTTTTGTTTGTTTTTCCAGCCTTTTCTTGGGTAATGTTCGGTAAGTCTGCTGTTTGGGTTTCAAAATGTAGCAGATTATTAATTATAAAGTAAATGTGATGAACTCTGCCTGAATGATTCTCATTGTTGTTTCTGACCATCTGAATAACTCATATTGGTCCTCACAGTTAATTCATTTGAGCTCCATGTGTCAATAATAACAATATTATTTGTTTTTTAAACAAAGTCTGTTTTACTGATGGAACCATGGCTTACTACTACTACTAACCATAACAAACTCTAATTTTTCAGGCTGTCCGATAGCAGCAGAGGAAGAGGAGGAGAGGAGTTTTCTCTTCAGGAAGTGCTTCTTATCTCTTTGTTTTACTGTAGCACAAAACATCTCTTTATTTTTTAATTGTACTTTAATTCATGGTTTAAAGATCACCTGTTTATTTGTTTTTAAAACTAAATCTTCAGTGTCAGATTTGCTGTTTTTTCACTTTGCCGACCAATAACTGATCTGGAAGCTGTTGTTTTAACGATGAGCTGGATGTTTTCATGACTTCAGAACGTGATGTTAAGTTTTATATAAGTTCCCAAATAAATAACATTTCAGTTCACCTGATTAAAGTGAACCAAATCCCTCAAGACAAAACCAGTTCACATTTATTTCTGTTAGTTTTTTTCTGATTTGCTTCCTTGATATGTTATTTATGTGAGCTCAGAAATGATTAGCTGTGGCAACTATCAAGGGATATTTTGCTGAATGATAAAAGAACAAACACGCTGTCATGATTACGTGATTGTTCACCTTTATAGGCTGTAAAAAGCAAAAAATGTAGGATATAGAAATTTCTTCCAATTCTCAATCAAGCATTACACTACTTTTCTTCTAAAGCAGATATTCTTTAGTCAAGTGGAAATTAAATTTGCTGTTATAAAAAGAAGACAAGAAAATTATGGGGAAACCAACAACAAATGTGGTAACACAATTCAGAAAAAAAACAGCCACAAAGAAAAAAACTTAACAATATAGGGCCTTGGGAAATCAAAATGAAAAGAGCTAAAAGCATTCAAATATACCTCAATATATTATTATTATGTATAATATACTGTATATTATAATATAAGGAACTAAACTTCACAGCTGTTTGCCTACATGTGATCCACCTCTGAATCCCTTTGAAACATGAGGAAAAAGGTTTTTGTGAAATATTATTATTAAATATATGTATTCAATATACCTTTAATTACACATATAAACAGCAAAATGTTAAAAATGAGGAAGCATGTTGTGAAAAATAATATAAAGTAAAACCTAAAACAAAATAGTTTCACTTTAGTTTAAAGATTCTCCTACAGATAAATTTCAGTGCAGTGTTGTTTTTGCTTCAGTATTAAGAACATTATAATGAAGAACTTAACAAAGATTATTATCCTCTTTTTAGTTGATAAATTTAAGTAAAATTTAAAGTTCAAACTCAGTTGTACTTCCTCCTCTCCAGCAGGTGGCGGTAACGCACCACGGCGAACCAAACGTGACGTGTGACGTAATGACGTTTAGTTTTTCATAGAAGGGGTTCGTGTTTACCAGCTCGCGTTCATCTTTTCTTCCGAATCGGGTCATTTTTCTGTGAATTGTCTCGGTTTAAGTAGCAGTTGACGTGTTAAAGAAGACCAGAGAGACACCGGAGAGCTTCGCAGGGTCGCACAAACTTTGGTAAGCCCAGAAGAAAAAGCTGGAAGTCGTTCCGACTGAAGCGCCGAATTGTGTCCAATGTTTGTGAAATTAAGCTATACATATTTTACCAGCAAAAATGACTTCACTCATTAACTTCACAAATATCACACGACAATTTTACGTTTTTCTGAAAAGTTCGGCTTGTACATTTTCTACCTGGCTGTGACGATTTGTTTATTTTACTTCAATTTAGCTGTTTTTAGACCTTTACTGGAAGACGAATGAAAAATAATTGGTTGATTTGTAATAGTTTGTCATATGTAGAATTGATAATATTAATATTGTGACATGTACACCCATAAAAAATATACTACCAGAGAAGTACAGCATATTCTGTGTTGTTTAATGAAGACACCTGGGGTCCTTCCTGTTCACCTGTTTCAGGTGGAGGAGGCGGAGCTGTCTGCAGCAGGATGAATCTCGGCTCTAAAGGTAAAAAACGGGTGGTGCTACCCAGCCGTCCTGAACTTCCGACTGTGGACCAGATCCTGGAGGACCTCAGCAAAGCTGCTCCTGACGACCCTGTCTTCAACATCCTGGAGGAATCTGGACCCGGCGAGTCCACGCAGAATCTATGAAAACACAAACACTCACGTTACACTGCACCGCCCTCGAACGTCTGTCAAACTTTGAACTTGTCCGCTGACCTTCACGTCTCTCTCCGCTCTCCAGAATGGTCCTCCCCCGCAGACAGCGAGGTGGAGCGCCGCTTCCAGCAGTGTCGTCGGTACCTGGAGCTACACCAGCAGCTGCAGGAGGCTCAGGGTCGACTGCTGCAGCAGAGTGAAAAGCTGCAGGCCGCGGGGGAGCAGCTGGACCGACAGGTGGACGAGGTCAAGGGCCAACTTCTTTGAATCAGGACACTTTGACTGAACTCTACGTTTATTTAAATCATGTTAGACTTGTCCAGACAGATGTTAGTGGGGCTGACCTTCGACATCACAGCCAAACTCTGCTTCTGAGTCCCTGAAAGCAGCTCTTGATCAGATCGATTTCAAAATACAAGCTGTGGGAAGTGTCAATGCTTTCAAAGAAAAAGCATCAAACTAAATGGTTCACCTCTCTGGGAAACATGTGGAGCAGTCGGAGCACCTCAAAGAAAAAATTGTACAAGAAATAGAACAAGGACAATAAATAAAATAAGAGAATGACAAGATTAAATACATGCATGCAGAAATCCAAAATTGTCAGTTTTTTGTTCCACAAATTAAGAAAACATCTAAAAGTTCAGTTTTATGTGACTCTTTTTTAGGTTGACACCTATTGGGTTATCAAACTCACTTTCAGATGTTTTGAAAAGTTTTTTGTGAAATTCTCATAATTTCTTCATTTAGAGGTGAAATGGCGCCATCTGGTGGTCAACTCAGTGTTTAATCCAATCTGCCCATTTTAATAAAACTGAAAACTTGTATCTTAGTGCCCAATCAGAAACAAGGCAAGACTGTTGTTTTTTTAAATAAAACTAATGAAAAAAAGTGAAACCATGACTCGGTCATTCTTACACAGTCAACGAGGCAGTTTAAGGAATAAAATCACTCTTTATTGGAATGAAAATGTGAAGAACAACACACTTGAGTTGTTTTTGATCGTTTGTCGCGACACCACGACCCGTCAGAGGTTCTGTTCAGGTTCAGGTCACTCAACGTGGCCGACAACCGCAGCACTGAAACACCACCTGGAGCCTTTTATTTTGTTAACCATCGTGTTCAGCCTTGAGTCGAAGGGATTCTCCACCTTTAAATCTGCTTTTGTTCGTGTCAAACAGAAATAATTGTGTTTGTATCTTTTCTCTTTCTGTGAAGTCAGGAATTGCAGAGGTGAAATGTTTTGAGTAAAAAATAATTGAAGTTTGGTTACTACTTCTGCAAACATTGTTCAGCTTTTTAAAATTTAAACTTTGACTCCGCTCGACACTGAAAAGGCAGATTAATGATTCACGTCACCTTCAGATTACAGTTGGAGCTTAAAAGTAAAAATCCATTCACTCATGTGAGCTGGGTTTTCTTCTACACATGCTTTAGAACTAAAACAGGGTTTGTTTGTTTTTAGATTTGATCCATTCACCGCTGCAGGCACGCACGAAAAGGAGGATGGTGGAAACTACAGAGAATATTCAGTCTTTATATAATCTTCACCTATCAGTACTTTTACAGCAACACAGTTGAAGCAGATATTAACATGTTGTACAGAGACTTCCAGAGGGAAACTCCTGGGAGGACGTCACCAACCGGAGCCCAGAGGAGCCGAAACCGGGACAAAATGAAGACGGTAAAGCTGTCAGTGGGGATTGAACTCAGAATCATCAGTTGGGATGTAAATATTCAAACAAAGAAGTAATATGTACTAATACAACGGCTGTAGAATCTGTAAATTATAGTTTTTTTGGTCACAAATGATAAGTCAGATCAGGTTGGCAGATATTTGCTCAGTTTGCAGTCTCATTATTGTCCCTGTTTTCGGCACCATGAAGCCCGATCACGGAAGCCTCGTTTCTTGATTAGGAAAAAGAAAAGATGGTTCCTGAATCTAATAGCAAAATCAAATATGTTACGATGCACTCTCAGGAAATGAATCTTTGCATCACAAGAAACGGTTTCAGGATTTGGAAAACGCTTCACCCCTGAAGAACGTCTGAGTCATCGTTCTGCACCGACGACGCTCAAAAGGTGGGTAAAAGTTTCAGCATGCTGTTGTCTGTATTTACAACACTGACGGTTACAGAGAAGGTGAATTGTACTCAGAGTTACTGACAAGAACAGGAAACAGTGTGTCGTCGTACTGAAGCATTACTTTCAATTATTACAGTAAGTTTTACCTAAACAGGAACCAGACAGTATCATATCGGTGAAAGATTTAAATTTTAGCTTTATGGAAGTTTGGGAATTTAATTTGTCGTGCTTAATTTGTTAAATCAGCCTTGCAGGTATGGTAATGTAAAAATCTAATGAAATACACAGTGAGAGAGTATTATTTAAAGATGAAGGCAGTAGTTGTGTCCCTCTAACCGTTTTTTCTTTACAGATACTGCATTGGGCACAGTCAAAACTTTAATCTTATAGTTTAAATGTTGAACTGAACTGTTTACCCATAATGCACATAAGCAACATAACATCAGGCCTTTTTGGACATGCTGTTTTCTGAGGCAGCGCAGCTTTTCTAAACTTTAAGATAATTCCCGTATTAGACTCGTGACGTCGCTCTGCTTCTGTGTCCAGAGAGAAGCTTCTAGTTGAAAACTAGCATGAATTCAAACATTTCTTGGATCTTTACTAGAGAGAAATATCTTTAGACGGATCTTCCTTAATTTTAACTGAAGACCGCAGGACTAGCATGTAGCTAGAATGACCAGTTCTTGAAGTTTTATTGCATGTCTAAAAAGAACCTTCATGATATTTTGCCTTAATACAGCCAAACAGTGTATTCACAGTTAATAAGGTGAGAATAAAACAGTAATATCTGTGTGTTTATACTTGGAGTAGTCCTAAAAGACAGACACTGTGATAAAAGTGTGTAATACTCGTAAGAGATTATATTAATTTGAAGAAATGTCTCATCACAAGTTGATTCACCAAACCTACGGTGGATTGGAGCGATCTATTTGATGAGGGGTAAAAGCTTTGATGTGTAGTACCTAAAAAAATATGTCACAAGTCACTGAGGTCGAGTCAGACATGACTCTAGTCCACCACAGTTTGAACCTTCAGAGACTGTTGTTGATCAGAAGCTTGCATATCATTGTTCTAACGATGTGTGTCCAACAAACTGATCCACTGCGTGAGCTAAAACCCAGTTTTCACTACATTTCTACCAGGGAATGATTGCATGAGCTACAAATACAAAAAAAGTATAAAAAGATGCATTTTTCAGGTGAGTTATTTGTGGTCCATTCTTACCAGATCTGTCAGTGCATACATCCAACTTGGTGTGAACGGTAGATGGAAGCTCTGATCTATTTTTTCAGAGAGGACATTTAAGAGGAAGAGTCAATACCCGAGGTAAAGGACCAGCGCACTTTGAGCGCTGACTTTTATTTTGGAGTCTTTCACGTAGACCGGAAAGCCATCCACTTCCCTACAATTCCCTTTTCCCCCCAGACTTTTCTGTGTTTGTTGTGGCTGGGCTCTGTGCGTCTTGCTGGCCGTTGGCCATCGGGCTGGGGATGTAATTAAACGGCGTGACTCGGGCAGCCTTGCTCGGGGACCCTTGGCGGAAAGTGACGACTCCACCAACGTGGCTGTCTGCTGTGCCTGTGGTCCCGTGGCTCCTCAGCAAGCCGTCCGACTCCTGATCCTGGAGGTTCCCCCCAGACGCAGCACTGAACTTTTTCAGGAGAGCCAACCTCGCCGCCTCCTCAGAGACCACCGAAGCTGTTTCAGCTGTCGGAGAGGTGCTTGAGTTAGTCTTGTTGTTGGATGTGTCTTCTGTCTGGACTGTTGCGTCGCTGGTCTTGCGAGACGCAAGGAGAATTGTTGACAGTTTTCCAGGAAGCGCTGGTAGCTTCGGCTTTTCTCCATCAGGAGAAGGCACCAGTGGTAACGCATTGGCAGGCAGAGTGCTCTTCAGTATCCGAGGTACGTCTTCATCCCTGATCCTCCTCCAGGTAAGTCCATCGTTAAGCTTTGATGCAGATCTCTGCCCTTTCTTTTTTGTGTCCTCCTCACTTTTAGCTCTTCCGCTCGAATCAGACGACGACGAGCGCAGCGAAGAACGGCTGGTCACTCGACTCAGTACATTTATGCTTGGAGAAGAGGCGTGGCGTTTAAAGGTGTCTTTGTCCTGTTGCTGCTTGACTTCAGAGATTCTACTTGGCCCGTTTCGCTGGGCCGCCCTGCAGGGACTTTCAGAGCTAGTTCTTCTGGCCTGTCGTCTTGCAAAAATATCCCTTTCGCTGGATGCTGCTCTGGACAGAGTTGCGGTCTGTTTTTGAAGTCCAGGGTTCGGCCTCGGAACTTGCTGCACACGCCCGGACTCTTTTACTTGAAGCCTCTTTGGGGCTTGAGCTGCAGCTTTGAGCTCCTGACAGCGTGACGAGCAAAGGAAGACCGCTGAGGCTCCAGGAACAGCTCTGCGGGGGGATCCGTTTTGTGAAGTATTGTGAGGAGAGCCGTCGCGTCTTCGACCAGTCTTTGATTCTTTAATAAATGTCAGCTGCCTAAAAAATCCGTTCCGGTCGGACTCACTGCTGCTCGAATGGACAGACGTCATCCTAACCAGGTCAAACTGATTAGCCGGAGAGGCTCTTCGTCCATTTATCTGAGTACTTTGCCTGTTGGATGTTTGGCTTGTTACCAATGGAGACAGAGGTCTGGGTTGCCTGAGTGAGGTCTGCATGAAAGGAATCCGAACAGGTGACTTCTGAGTTTTAGGGGGTGGGGATTTTTCATTTTGATTAACAACAGGCGAGCGTCCTCGTCGTTCAGGGGGACTAGTAGCTGGGGAGCTGCTACTACTGGACGAGGACGTCTTTTTCTGGATCGATTTATTCGTCTGAGTCGGAGAAGGTATTTTTTTCTGCGACTGCTTGGACGGTGTCGAACTCTGAGACGATCCAGACGATGAACTTTTTGGTATCCGTGGAGGTGGAGTAGAACTCCTTTTTGGAAGGGACAGTTCTGTGTCCTGTGGTTGGCCCAGCCTGTGAAGGCTCTTCGATCTGTGCTGAGCAAGGTTCGGGTTCTTAGGAGCATCTGTCTTAATCAGCACTTTTCTGGGAGGGGGTCTTTGTGATGGAGCTTCCTCTTTCTTCGGTGTATAGATCACCGTCCTGCCTCGAAATACTACTGGTAAGTTTGGAACAGGCTTGCGTCTCTCAAAGTCTAGAGGTTTATTTGCTTTTTTATCTTTAGCAAACTTCCTTTCTTTGGGTGTAAAGCTGGAAGTTGACATGAACGACAGGACCGACTCAGTCTCTTCAGAGGATGGCTCTTGAGATTTTGATGCTTGCAGCCCAGTGACGACACAGTTAGCACCTTCCTGTATGGCTCTCCATTCAACGCTGTTGAGGTCAGAATCTTTATCCCATCCCATATCATCACTATCCATCTCTGCATAAATGTCCCACCCATCAGAGACTTTTTGTTTCTGTTCTGCTTTCTTTTTTCTGGAAGCAATTTTCCGCCTCTGTTTGGGCATCGCAGACGTTATGCATTTTTGAAGGAGGTCATCCTCTGAGTCCATGCTGACAGAGCTCGGTGAGCTTTGTTCGTCATACTGGCAGTGAATGGTCACAGCCTTTGCTTGTTGTGCCATCGTCTTATTGTGTCTGTTCTTATACCACGTTTGCTGGGCTTTTGATTTGTGATCCTCAAAGTCAGCGTCACTAAGTGAACTCAAAGAGGAGCTTAATGAGTAACACGCCAGGGATTCATCCCTTATCAGATTTTGTTTGATCCTCTGAAACCCACGGGACTTTGCCTGGGAATTATCTATCCGGCCTATATTCGTCATGCTTCGAGACAGAGTATTCCTGTTCGCTTCCCTGATCTGTTTCCTGCTGGTGTGTTTGTGCAAGCATTCGCTTCTGTCCTCGTAGAAGCTGTTACTGTCCTCTGAAGAATTTGTCATTTGTCGATAGATTTTGTTTCCTTTGTGTGATCCAGAATTCAGGTTACCTTCTGTGTTTTTCTTTATGACGGGCAGTTCAAGTTTCCTGCAGGGGCCGTGACCTTGTTGCCTCTTTTGCTGATTAGGAGACTGATCACGATATTTAAGGTTAGCTACCCTATCGGCCACCTCCTTGCTCTGCATCAGCACCTTCTGAGTGGGAACCACGTGTTTGGTTGTTTGGCTCATTTGGATCTCAGGTGGGTAGTTCGTCCTGTTTGGTTTATGGAAGTGTGAAAATATCCTCAAGTCTTCTATTCTCTTTGCTTCGTTGTTTTTCAGTTCCTTTTTGTTCAGGCCTTTAGCGGTGCAGTCTTTAGCCCCCCTGTCCTTCAGAGGATACTGAAGTGTTTCGTCGCTCAGCGATGTTGTGCTGGAGAACATGATGGATGTACCCTCTGCAGAATCCGTAAGGGAAGTATCGTCCAGTTTGAAGTCTTTCTGTGGGTTTCTTCTCTTATGAGACCTTTGGGTTTTATCACTTGGTTGCATGGTAAATGGTAGAAGGATTTGTTTTCGGATTTGGGAACTGAGTACGTGAGTGGGGATAGTTGTGAAAGAAGATCTTACTTTTCTAAACTTTGAAGGCATTGCTGAGCTGATGCATTCCTTTAAAATTTCAATGTCGTCGTCCGAGTTGCACTCACTGCAACCCTCTTCGTTGAAGTCTCGCTCATCTTCGTTGGGGAACGGCTGATTCTCGTCATTTTGCTGGAGCAGTGGCGTTAACTTCAGCTCCACGTCTTTCTGGATGTAGTGTTCATGAAGGGGCAGGGCGCTTAAGCTAGAAGCACAAGAGAAGTTTTCGATGGGTTTTTCAACAGTGAAATAGACGGTGTCCAGGTCAGGAGGAAGGTTGAACCGCTCTTTGGGATCTGAAATCTCCATCAGTTTCTGCAGGCTGCGTTCCCACTGGCCTGCCATCCCTGGGATTGGTGTTTCTGGTACATTTGGCTCGACGCAGCATGGAGTTTTACTGCGACTAGGAGGCATGGTTTGTCCTGGGCTGTCTGGAAGATCACTGGGGCTTACTGTTCCGTCAATCATCTCGCTGCACGGATCGCTTTGGATTGAACTGGCAATGGAGGGAGACTCAAAACTGCCCAGTGAGCTGACTGAGCTACATCGGCTCAACACTAGAGGCGTTTCATGGATGTAGTTCTCTGAGGAACTGGATGGAGACCTGTCCTCAATTGCAGCAGGTGGAGCTTCTCTGAGGAACACCTTTTCCTTCTTAGCAGAACAAGTGACCTGAGTGGGATTCACCTCCTTGCTGGGGAAGGTTTTTGAGTCCGTCATCAACAGCTGGCTGTCACTCAGATCCTCTAAGGTTTCATCCTCTGGCTCTCTCTTCACTATTTCTCCATCCTCCACCTCAATTATTTCTAACGACGAGTCACTCTCGAGCTCGTTATCACTTTGTCCATCCAGCGCTCCGTCGCCGGAGGAGAGGGAGGACAGCGAACTGCAGCGGGAGAAGCAGATTGGAGTGTTTTCCACAGAATATCTCTGGACTGTCTCCATTGTTCCAACGGTTGGACTTCTGGTGGAATTCATTGGGGAAAATTTTGTAATGCTACCCCCGGTCATGACGGTGGGTACCCATGCCTGCCTCCTCATCGCTTGAGCTGCCTGAACGTTGATGGTTGTCTTTGAGACACCAAATTTGGCCACACTCTGAATGAGTGGGACCTGTTGGTACGTCGGTGAAAGCTTAATGGATGTCATGCTGACGTCAGAGGATACTTTTGTGGATACACTGACAGGTGTTTGCACTGGTGGGTCTTGATTCTTCTCTGTGTCTGTGTTACTGAGCTCCACAGCTTTCACTTCTCTATTATTCACAGAATCTCTCTCTGGAACATCCTGTTGGTTAGACTCATTTAGAGCAGACGGATCTACATTAAGATTTTCTTGATGAGCCACCTTTAGGTCCAGCTGGTTGGGTCGTTGTTGCGTCTGTAGAGATTTTGGAGGAGTTTGGTTCTGGTCTTTGCTGCCGCAGTAGCCATCACTAGTGCTGCCGCTGTTCAGGCTGTCCGTCGAGACACTGGCGTGGGTGTTTTTGAGACGTAGGAGGGCATGGACTCGGCTGAAGCGTTCTCTGTGGGCCAAACTGCCTGTGTCAGAGAAACAGCAAGGGGAACATGAATTTGCCCGGGCTTCGTTGAGTTCGTCGTGTCCGTAGGCCCAGTCAGCCAGGTGGTCCTCAGAGCTGAGGCTCAGACTGTCTTCAGAGGACGTGTGCATGGTGATATCATCCACTAGCCTGTCAATCTTGGCAACTGTGTTGGTAATCTTTTTTGCAAGTGTCTCTGCAGCGGCGGAGACCACATCATCAGGAGGAGCGTGTTTCTTCTCAACCGTCTGAGGAGGATCTGTGTCTCTCTCAGGTTCATTGTCCTTCTTTCGATGCTGGTTTTGCAGGAAGTTGGAGTTGGTGAGAAACATAGAGAGCATGGAGAAGCTGCCGGTATCCAGGCTGCTGGAATTATTGGGGGCTTCATCGTCATCAAAGCAGCCAGAATCAGATGCATAATCCTTTGCTAGACTCTCAATGTGTCTGAGTGGCTTGCTGAGGGTCAGGTGCTTGGGGCTTTGTTTCTCAAGGGTATCAAAGGTCTCTGCGAGGTGTTTGGCATCCAGCTCTGCCTCTAAAGCCCTCTGTTTCCTCATGTACAGGGAGGGCAAGCAAGAGCCAGGGGATACGACTGCGGTATCTTTGTATTTCAAGGGTCGATTGGTTAGGAGGTTCCTCAAAGCCGCGGCGCTGCCCATGGCAATCATCTTGTGCTTGGAATGGATCAGGTTGCGCAGCATGCTAACTGCCCCCAAGTCCCACAGCAGCTCCTGGTCTTTTGGACTTCTGGCGGAAAGGTTCCAGAGAGTCCCACAAGCATTGCTGACGATGGTCAGACTGTGAGAGCGCAAGTGCTGCAGCAGAGTCTGAAGACAGCTGTGGTCTCTGAGGATTTGCCTGCGCAGAAAACAAAACAAACCAGTTTAACGAAACAATCAACTTATTTTAAATGTCTAAACAACACGTCTGTGTTTGTGCAAAAATTAAATCTTTATTTGATGGTGCAAGATTGGGCGTTTTAGTTTTTGGAACCCACCGATAGTCCTCTCGTGTGGAGATCAGGCTCGACACATTTCGGAGAATCCCTCCTCCGCTCTCGATGATGGCGAGTGAGTTAGTCTGACAGCGGTAGGTCAGTGTGCTGACGAGGAAACCCAAAGCACCATCGACTGAGCAGACTGCTAACTTGTTGTCAATGTTGTGAGCTGACAGGTTCCACAAAGCGCTCAGAATGCTTTTCAGAGTTGATTCCTGCCAGAAGACAAGACGGATCTCTTTAGCACCAATTTACAGATAATTTCAACATTAGACGTTTTTGGCTAAAGGTTACAAATGATTACCTTGGTTGCCTGCAGGGCACAGGTCATCAGTGCAGACACACAGCCAATGTCTCTCAGGACCCTCTTGGTACTGATGTCAGCCCTCCAGGACAGGTTCCTCAGGATGCTGGAGACCACCTGATGGAGCTCCTCGCTGTCAGAGGACAACTGGGCCACCAGAGCCTGCAGGCAGCTCTTCTTTGAGCACAGGGTGGCCTTCAGGATGAAGAGCAGCATGTAAATACAGTGGATGCTAATTAACGCAAACATCTGGCTAACGTGACCCGCACCTTGTTGGCGACATCCCCGAATGTAAGGTTGGTCAGAGCCATCCCCGAGTAGCGGCGCAGAGCCATGTTGATGGGGTCGTTCTGCATGCCGTACATGTCCTGCTCAAGGTGGATCAGATCCGCCACCACCTGAAGACCGCCTGGAAGGCAACAACAAACTCAGCAAAATAAAAACGACAAACAAACTTGACAGAACGGTTAGAAATGATCAGGTAATCTTTAAATGTGTAGAAATATTTTACAAACCGTGGGTTGATTTGCAGTTTGAACTGATTGAAACATAATATATCTCGTTACACAAACCTAATTCGTTCATGGCTCGGCGGTACTCTTCCTCGAAGGACAGCTTCATGATGGCGCACGTAGCCTGACAGATCTGAGGGTCCACAGGTTCAGGAATGTCTGTGGATCATCAGTGGAGGGAACAAAATAAATTGCTAAATGAAAAGGCTTTAATGAATGCAGTCAGCTTAAAGGGCAATTACATCTAACTCAGAACAAAAGGCATGTTTTTCTTTCATGTTCAAACTAAATTTACACCTGTATTTTGATTGGAACATTCCAACTGGTTCTCCTTAAACCAATGGAATGTTGTGTTCCCTGCCTTGTCTTTTATGGCCTAAAACTTTTTTTTCTCCAAACATTTGCCCTGAAGAGTGGCAGTTTTATTTTAGGCTGACCTGTAGTTTTGGTTCCTCCAGGTGAAGGCGTCGCAGCGTGGCTCTCGATCCAGTCCCAGCCGCTGTCGCAGTAAGTCCGGATCTGCTCCAGCATGTGCAGGACCCTCATCTCCCGGCGGGCCTGGCCTTCGTCCTGCTGGGAGTAGATGATGTTGTGGAGGGCAGCGCTCGCTCTGGACTTTGTCTCCCGGCTACAGCCCGTCGGAGCGCTGCCTGCCGCCGTGTCCACAGCCCCTCCACCGGGAGCTTCGTGCAGGATCTGAACGAGCAAGGGGACGCAGCCTGACTTTCTCATGGCAATACAGCTGTCCTGGGAGCTGGACAGGGCCAGGAGGGTCCGGGACATCTCGTCCTTGTCTCGGTTAGCCAGCATAGAGAGCAGCCAGAAGACCATCTCCACCTGAAGAGATGCATGAAGTCAAAACTCCTCATATTTAAATGTGATTAATGATATATATAATTTCAAAAGACTAACAGTTGTAAGTCACTGATTAAAGAGACATTCATGAAAAAATCTACATCCTCTGTTAGTTTTGAGTTTTTTTCTTCCCAGAGATGACAGCAAATTCACGCTGAAGTCTGCTGGTCTTAAAATCGTTACCTTACTGCCTCCGTCTGCAGCCTCAGTTCCTGCAGCTGCAGCTGACGATGAGCTGCTGTTCTCCGGTTCTCCTGCAGGGGGCCTCTCAGCTCCAGACAGCTGCACACAGAAAAGCAAAGGAAACTGAGGCTTGACCCAGTTCTGCTCCACTCTGCAGGTTCCTTCAGAGTGAGGGGTGAAGATGTCTGCAGAGGGTTGATGCAGAAAATTAAGATAATTAATAAAGTAATCTAACCTTAATATTTAATCTAAATTGTTTTCATTTAAATGACATACTTGTATTATGTATTTGTTATGTCTGCAGGTAAACTCAGTTTCGACCCTTCATTTCACTCCTTGCAGGGTCATCCCGACACACGTCACCAGATTTTTGTCTGGAGCTCATTCTTCTAAACTCAAAAGTAAAAAAAAAATCAGGGCCCAAACGTACATAAAGTTCTTCTACGAACTGTCCCACTGAGGACGGGACAACTTCCAATACTGGGACCAGTCTTGGCCCAGACAGACAGGAACACAAACGGCTTCATTTAGATTCACAGGCTGAAATCCTGCGAGGCTCGTATCAAAGCTTCCAGTCCCCTCGCCTCCATCCTGTCACCATGGCAACGCCTCAGGGTGTGATGTGTGTGTGTGAGAGCTGCAGAGATGGAGACAGTGCAGACAAAGAGCTGAGCTGTTTCTGTTTCACTCCTGTTCAACAAAGGAAAGTCGAATGTGGTTTTTTTTTGTTTGTTTTTGCCGTTGTTCCATTGGAACCCGCTGGAATCTGTGGCTCCGATCCAAAACTCCTCCATTAAAGACAGCAGCAACAGTGAGCCCACAAAATGGACGCCGGCGAGCCGAGACAAAACCCCCAATCAGAGCTGTTTATCTGTGGCGACAGAGGACGTCCACCTCTGTAGAGATAAATCTGTTGATCCACAGCTTTGGATCATTTTGCTCTTTCTGACAGAAGGAGATGAAACCCAGATCAGTCAGAACTGCAGGTCACAGAGACATTTTTATTATTGCAGCCTGGACCCCGTCCAGAGCTGCAGCACTCAAGCTTAGATGGACAGATTTTCAGCTGAAACGAGGCTTAGAGCTGCCAGGACGTAGTAGAAACCACAGGAGGCGAAACGTTTAAGAAACTGGAGAACCAAAAGTTTTGAACTGAGAAGAAAAAGCTAAACTTGAAATGCCTGTGATGCCTCCTCTTCTTCTGCTTTTTATAAAATAACTTTTCATAAACAGCTGAAGTCACCCTGCTGCTGTTATGCTTCTGAGCCACCATTATTTGGTGAGGGAACATTTTACTTTTTTTGTTTTAGATCTAGCAACGCTGGTTTGGTGGGGTTATCTGTGTTTGTAGGGGAAAGAAGGGAGGAGGAAACAGAATTTAATTTACCAAGATGTCCAAGAAAACTGGGAAACCAACCAACAAAGGCAATGAGAACTAGCCAACTGAGACAAAGTGAAATGTTTTTTCCACCTCACTGTTATTGACAGATGAATGAATGAATGAATGAATGAATGAATGAAATTTATTTCAGACAAATTTCAGACAAATTAACAAATTTTAAATAATAAATAAATCAATT
>JAVKLF010000053.1:1516144-1526299 GCA_034783495.1 Millerichthys robustus
GCCTGGACAACCGCAGCATCAGGCCGAAGCAACAGAGGACCAGGAGCAAGACCAGGAGATGTTCTTTTAGTTTCAGTGTTAGCCTTTAGCTTTACCACAACCTGCGACTATCAACATTTTCAAGCGAGTTTACAGAAAAAAGAAGTCCAAAATTGCTTATAATAAGCAGATTTTGCAACTATGGTGACCAATCTGGTCACAAGACCATCATGTTCCTGCTCCACGCCTTCCTTTTCAGTTTGGCCTGAAACTGAAACAGAATGCAGGCCTGCAAAGCGGAACAGAATTGTCTGGTCACATGTTCTTCCCTTTTCTGTGTTCAGCTTTCCGGAGCTATGAAAACCAGAATCTCTGCTTCTTCTAACCAATCACGTCCTCTGCAGTCAGACTAAAATATGGAGCCGAACTGGTTGGACAGGACCGGAGCTCAGCAGAGATACAGTAAGTCTCACAGAGAGACGTCTGCGCACCTGATCTGTTGGATTTTGTGTTTGGTTTTGTTTGTTCTTTTAAATGAAGGATGAAAAAAGCCGAAGCTGAAGCAGCTGTGAGTATCTGAGATGCTTCTGAATTATGCTGACAAGCCTGAAAACAAGTGGAAAGGTTCTACTGGAACACCTGAACGTGTTTCTGCTTCCCACATTTAAAGATTTCATGTTTTTTTATTGGTTCAGAGTATTTAATCACCACAAGCTGTTGGTGAACAGCTGGGTGATCAATTGGATTACAGATTTATGCACTGAGCATTACAGAGTTATATATATATTCAGCTTATTATTATCAAAGAGTTTTATAAAGATTGAAAACAAACAACAAAACAAACACCATCCCAGTCAGCCAAAAGGGTGACCAGAGGGACTTTTGAGTGTATGATGAGTATATGTTGCTAATTGTCTCTGATTCTACAGGGGTTTCCTGCACCTCAAAATAAAAAGAACTGAGAAGAATCTGCAATAAAGAGCGTTAAAAGAAAAAAGAAACGGGTCAGAATGAGTCTCCTTGGAGAACCGTCACCTGAAAACCATCAGAAGGAGGCTGAGATCCAGGAGGACGATGAACCGGACTCAGAGGGGGAGAGCAATGAAGACGCTCGGGTGAAAGGTTTTTCAAAACCGAGTCCGACAGAACAAAGAACAAGCAGTCCCCTGACGCTGCTCAGGGACGACTTCAACCAGCTGAAAGAACAAATAAAGAGAAAGTTCAAAGAGAAAGACACGAAAACGAACGAGCTTACAGAGAAGAAGGTTAAACCTCCAGCTCTGTTTAAAGAGGACCTGAATCATTTCAAACAGAACCTCTCCAGTGTTTTTAGAATTGCTGTTCCGAAAGAACGAGAGAATAAAGTGGAAGCTGTGAAGGAGGACAACAACTCCGAGGTGAAACCGTCCAAAGCTGAGGGAGCTGACGAGTCTTTCAGCAGTCTGTTCAGAAGGGAAAGACCGCTCCTGAAGATCCATCCGACAGCAAAAGATGTGACGGAAGATAAAAAGAGCAACAAAGACACCGATTTCTGGGGTAATTTAACAAAACAGAACAAAGAGAAGAGCAACGCCACAAAGAACCACATCGTCGGACCGGAGGGGAAAACCTCTCAAACACAACAAAGTGAGACGTTTACACTGAAAACAGGTATCATCAAATTTAAAATGATGTATCACTTTATTATTGCACTTTTGTTTAAAGTAAAGTTAAGACCGGCGAACCTTAACGCCATTTCTCTACAGCTGCTCAGGAAAATGAGACTGAAGACAGGAGGGACAACTTGTCCGTCACCTCAGGCGAGGAAGATGAACCTTTAACGAGTCTTTCTTCCAAGACTCTAAACTCTGGAATCGATTTATTCCCTCTGAGAAACAACCTGAGGTGAGTAAAAACAAGTCGCCCCTCCAGTCCAGTGGGCGAACCTGAATGAAAATGAAACGTTTCGCTTCCGAACGTCGCGTTTGACGATCGTTTTGTGGCGTCACGATGAAAAGTCTGTTTGTGTTCCCGCAGGCATCAGCAGACAGAAGACCTGCAGTCACCGAAGAACTGTGAGTTTGTGTGATAATTCATGGAAAGCTTTCCTCTCTTTGTGTTTCCTCTGAGCCGTAGATAAAGTTCAGTGTCGTCTGCAAAGAGCGATCCTTTCGACCCACACCAGCTGATCAAATGTCCTGGTTCTGGTTTTACCAACAGTTGCCACCTATCTGACCCTTGACCCCGACACAGCTAGCTCCGAGCTTCGTTTAGCCGACGGAAACAGAACAGCGACTCGTGACTGGTTGAACTCCTGGACCCCGGACCACCAGGACCGGTTCAAGCGATGCCCTCAGGTCCTGTGCAGGGAGGGGCTGCTGGATCCCGTTTACTGGGAGGTGGAGTGGAGCGGCGGCGCCGACATCGGCGTCACCTACTACAGCATCTCCAGGGACGGGGACGCTGCGAGCTGCCTGCTGGGACACAACGAGTGGTCCTGGAGTCTGGAGTGCTCGGAGGGAACCTACACGCCGTGCCACAACAACAGGAGGTTCAGGTCCACCTCGCCGGAACCCTTCACGCACAGGATCGGGGTTTTCCTTAACTGGCCCGATGGACAATTGGGCTTCTACTGCATCTCCCATGATGCCATGGTTCACCTGCACACTTTCACCTCCACCTTCAATGAGCCGCTGTACCCGGGATTCTGGGTGTGGTCCAGTTGTGGCTCGGTGAAGCTGTGTCAGGTGGAGTTAGATTGGGAGCGACTGCTGCAGTGACCCCCGAAGCACACATAGAGCCGGGCTGCCTTTCAGGTTAGAGTTTATTTGTTTTAATGCTGAGTCAGCATTTATTCTAGTTACACTCGTTCAAAAAATGGGTCAGATGGCTTCAGTTGTTTGTGTAATATTTATATATTTACAAATACTGAGTATTTTTCCAATATGAATACATCAAAAACTCTTCAATGGAATAAAAATATTGTTGTCTTTAAGATGTGCTTCAGTATGTTTATTCTATTTTTGTCCATTTCTACTTTTAGCTTTTAGCTGTGCTTTTGCCTATTTTAACTAACTATTTGCTACTTCTAGCTAATGTTTTGCTGATTCTAGCTAGAGCTACTAGCTTTTTCCTACTTTTAATTCTTGCTAACCTTTTGTTATTTTCAGATTTGTTTAAATTTTACACTTTAGCTACTTTTATAAATTTGTTATGCTTGTACTCCTTCGTTATTAATACCTTTTAGCTTGTGTTTCCTACTATTAGCTTGCTTTAATCTACCCTTAGATTCCAGCTACCAGTTCTTCTGCTTTTACATTGCCTTTGCAACATTTAGCTTGTGCTAACTTTGTGCAGCTTAAGGCTTTTAGCCACATTTTTGCCAATTTTAACTAGCTATTTGCTACTTTAAGCTAACATTTAGTCACTTTTAGCTATAATTTTCCCACTCTGTTTAACTTGCTTGTTTAGCTACAATACAACTTTAGCTAATCTTATACTATTTTTACCTTTTAGCTTTTGTTTTGCTACTTTTAGCAAGCCATTTCTAGTACTGTTTTTCTATTATCAGGTTTTAGCTTACTACATTTAGCTTTTAGCTAACCTTGCGCTATTGTGAAGCTTTTCGCCAGCCTTTTTAGCCTTGCCTTTTGCCACTTCTAGCTAATGTTTTGCTAGTTTTCTTCTACTTTTTGATTCGACTATCATTTTGTTACTTTCAGCTTTTAGCTAGCCTTTAGCTACATTTAGATGTTGGTTGTGTTTCTGTGCGTACCTGTAGCTGGCCTTCCTGACTCCCTCGGACCTCCTGCAGCTCCTTCTCCAGCTGCTCGAGGCGAGCCACACGCAGCTGCAACACAGATATTATTTCTTCTGGATGTTGAACGATGTGGTAAAAAAGGCTTAAAGCAATCAGCAGCAGGAGCCGGCGGTCTCACCTGCGTCCTGTGAACCATCTCATCGCTGGTCCCGAAGCGTTCCTCCATCACGGACCGGACCTGCCGGACCTCGAACTCCAGCTGCTGCCGGATCAGGTCCATCTGCAGGGAAAACTGTGGCCAAACACACAGGCTGAAAGGTTAGCAGGAGAACATCTGCTGAGGCCCCGCCCCCTTCTCGGTGACCCGGGAGTGTTTCGATGCGTCTCACCGTGTCGATCCTCGGAAGCTGGGCCAGTTTCTGCGACAGCGCCTCCAGCTGGCTGAAGTACCAGCAGCGTTCTCTCTCCTCACGGTCGATCTCCCCCAGCAGGAGGTTCCTACGGAAACCCGGATCGGACGGTTAACGGCACGTCCATTCCGGTAGAGTCTGCTCTCCTTAACTGTGTAAATACTGAGTCAGCACTTTTGTTTTCCCACTTTTTCCATAGATTTTCCATAAGTTTTACGTTTTTTCTAAACACTTTTACAAACTTTCTTCTGTTTTGGAACCAGCTCAAGGAAACTGTCTCTTCTTATGCCACGTTTAGCTTTCAGCTATTCATTTGATACTTTCAGCTTTTAGCTGGTTCATATAAAACTTCAGCTTTAAGCTAATGTTGTGTTACCTTTAGGATGGAGTTAGCATTTTGCAGGTATTAGCTTATAGAATGTTTTTGCTACATTTAGCATTTAACTAGCATTTTGTTACATTTTAGATGTAGTTACTGTTTGTGCTACGTTTCATTTAGCTACTTTTAGATATTATTTTGCTGATTTTAGTTTTTAAATAGCTTCTTTTAGGATTTGATTAGCGTTTTTCTACATTTAGCTTGCAGCAGGTCTTTAGCTATATTTAGCTTTTTGCTAGCATTTTGCTGGTTTCATCTAGCATTTAACTACTTTTAAAAGTGAGCATTCTGTTGCTTTTAGCTTATAGCAACTTCATACTGGATTTTCTCAGAAGACCTGGTTCCTGTGATGTTAAAATGTTTTGTGTTCTGCTCACCGCTCTTTGTACAGCTCCTCCAGGTGATGGTCGCTCAGGAGTCCATCTGCTCCGCTAATCGTTGCCGTTTTAGGTGGAGCTCCGTCCAGGAAGTGGTGCGGCAGCATAATGGCGGCAGCGGCGGTGACCTCTCCGCCAGACGCCATGCTCTGACGTGACGCCGCTCGCGGCGGGCTCCTGGCTCTGTTCATTGAGGAGGAGGCGGAGCAGCAAGAGGACGGAGGCAGAGCCAGGTGATCGCCCAGCTCCACGCCTCCAATCAGAGCAGGCCCTGCCCCTGCCATACCCGTTAGCCCCGCCCCTCCCTGGCCAGCCGTGAGCAGCCTCAGGTTGTGAGGTTGGTGTTTGAGTTCGTAGTAGTTGGTGAGGTCCATGTGGAGCTCTGGTGGAGGAGAACATCTTTATTTAACCCTCCTGCTGCCCTTGGGTCAAACACAGCAGGAGACATTACTTTATTTCTGCTTTTTTTGGTATCGACTTCACATAAAAGTGTTTTTACCCTCTGCTGTGGCTAATTGGTTTCACTGAGATGACCCAGCTGCTTAATTAGACCGTCATAACGAGGCTCAGCCGGCTGCAGCCAATCAGATTAGTTGATTGAGTTTATTGTTTTCTGTGTGAATGAAAAGTGGTCCCAGCAGAGTCGTTAGCCAAGACAGCAGATAGAATCAGCTGGGAGGAGCTTTGGCGTGACCGATGCAGAGGGTTGTTTATAGAATAATTTGGGTAGTTTTAATTAGCTGAACGCTAACAGCGGTGCGCACCAAGTTAAAAACAGGAGCCAGAAGAAAACAGATCTCCAGCAGAAAGTTCTTCATGATGAAATGGACGTTAAACAGGAGTGAAAGAGTAAATAAAATAAAAAACAACCTTTGAGTTGGTGCAGAACATCACTCCTCCCAGATGAGGCCAGGGTTCCCGCCTCCTGCTCCAGTTTACTCTGGAGCTGCTTCAGCACCTCCTGCATCCAAGGGGAGGAACCGCAGAGTTAAGAATTGTGGAGCGAAAACAAAAACAAACAAACAAAACAACCTCCCCACATCTTCACCCACTCAGCACCTCCTGGTTCTGACTCTGAAATCAGCCGAGCTCAGGCAGATAATCCAGCTGCTCCACATCTGGACGAGGCTTAGATTTGGAGCTTGGCACAACTGATTGTTGTGCCTCAAAAACACTTGATCTGATTGGACGTGGCGGGTTTAAAGGTTTATCTGACTGAATGTGAGTCTGTTCATTTTTTAGCAGCCTAAAACAACCTAAAGGAGCTTAGCTTGAGAGTCTGAGTTGGCTTTAGCTGACCTTCATGCCGAACGTCTCCGTCTCCAGCTTGAACAGGTGGTTGGAGTTGTCCTCCAGCTCCCTCCTCAGGTGGGAGTTCTCCTTCCGGAGAGCCTCCACCTGGTGGGCCAGCTGGTCGTAGGAAGCCACTGCGTTGGCCATCTTTGTTCACTCTCTGCAGCGCCCCCTGCTGGCAACAACAGAACACGGCAGTTAGATGATGGAGCAGGAAAATCGATAAAAAGAAGGGAATAAATCCCAACATCTGACCCTCCTGCATCAAACACAACCACATCTTTACCCAGCTGTCCTCAGAAAGCTGCTTTTAGAGTCCACAATGACCTGAAGGACAGAAATTACCTGTAAGTAACTAAAACAATTCGTTAAATCTGTGTAAAAGGATCGTCTTACGGAGCAGAAAACAGCTGTTAGCGCTCGTAACAAACAAATCATTTACCTTTCAATCAGTTTTAAAGTTAGAAAACCTCCATGATCTAAATGTCAGTTACATCATTTCTGTGTCCATATGTTCAAAATTCAGTAAACTGCTCAAAAAAATTTTGTTATCACACAAAAAAATAAAACCTCTCAGAGTGATAACATGTTGTTTGAAGGACCTATGATACTGCAAACCCCAGCTGGTGTGTGTGTGTCTGTGTGTCTGTGTCTTTAATGTCCCCATCAAAGACCTTGGATGTATTGATCCACCTCCCCACCCCCTTGTTGCCATGACAACAGGCCCCCGTCCCATCCCATTGCCCTGAGGACGCGTTTACATCAAGCGAGGTCTTTTTTTCCTGCTCCTTACAGCCGCAGTCGCTGCAAAGCACGCTGGGTAGGGAGGATGAAAAGGTGCAACCCCCTACCGTCCCAGAGGACCCCCCACCCCCTCCCCACCTTTTTACTGTACAGTCAGTTGCCATGGCAACGATCAAACCCACACGTGGACTCCGTCGGTGTGCAGACATGAAACGGGACGAGATGATCAGAGAGGAACGTTGATTCAAAGCTTCAAATGGAAACAAAAACAATTTTCAAAATAAAAGCTCGATGGAGTAATGCATATCGCCCGCCGCTCTCTAAAGCTCTCAGAGAATGTGTTGAGGATGACTCTCAGCAAATACCACTCTAAATCTTAGCTCAATATCTAAAACTGAGCATTATAACCATTTTTCTGCTAATCTTGATGAACTGTGGCGGCCATTTTGAACTGGATCATTACTTGATGATTGTTTCCTAAAAGTTTTGTTTGAAGTTCACGAGATATTTTGATAAAATACAGACAAAACAGCAAATACATTATTGAAGTAAAAAAAAATAAAAAACACCAGACAGAATTTCTGAACCTCAGGAGGAACTGGTCCTGGGTCAGCAGACCACACACAGAAAATCATGGGAACAAATTATTTAAAGAGAGGAAAAGTAAAGATGAAGCTGAAAGAAAGAGGTGCTGAAACCTGCAGCATGTCCGCCAACAGTCCAAACACCTTCAGCTGCCGGGTCACAGAGCTCCGGCCAACGATGCTCTGATCCCAGAACTGCCCTTGGAACCGGTCCACGGGAGTCCTCCTCCCTCTGCAACCAGCCGAAAGCTAATAAACACTAAACACGCTCGTGGTGCCATCTTCCCACACCCTCCACTTCTGCTGCTCCTTTGGATGCAGTCGCCATGGTAACCAGACGTCAAGAGGCTGGGCAGAGCGATGGAGGATGGGAGAGCGAGAAGGGTGGGAGGGATCGAAACTCTTTGTTCATGTCAGGATTTTTTAAAAATCTCAGCTAAAGTCTTGGACCTGAATAAATATTGCTGATTTTAGCTTCTGTTTGATCACATTCAGCTGATGTTTTGTAAATTTTACCTACTGTTTGTAATTTTAGTATTTGTTTTACAAATATCAGCTTCAGCACTTGTTTAGCTAATTTTAGCATACTTTGCTGATATTTACAATTGTTTTGATAGTTTTAGCTACCATTTTCCACATTTTAGCGATTGTTTTTAATTTTACCATTTGTTCTGATCCTGCTTAAGAGCTTATTTGGCTAAGCTTAGCCATTGTGGGGGTAATTTTAGCATCTGTTTAGTTAACAACCATTTTGCTAATTAAATTTTTTTGACATGCATACTTGGCACTTTTAGCTACAGATTAACTTTTTATTAGCTTATGTTTTGCTAACTCTACTATTTGATTTTCTAATTTAACTTTAGCCCATATTTCAGTGATCTTAGCTACTGTTAGCTTCTGTTTTGCTTTTATTAACTTCTGTTCTGCTTACTTTAGCTTGTGTTCTGTTTGCTTTACCATTTAAGCTTCCTCAGCACACTTCAGCAGTCATCACAGCATTCTCTCTAGCGTCCATTCGACAGAAAATACTGTTTTCTGGTTTAAGCTGTTGTTACAAACCGCAGCACACCTTTTAGAGGGATTTAAAAACGTTTAGCCGATTCTGTTTGACATGAATCCGCTGGAACTCCTGCAGGAGCAGCAGGTGGAAGGACCCATTAGAGCCTTCACTCCCACAAGGAACCACTTCCTGTCAGCACCAACAGACGGCTCGGTTCTGGGTTGCTTGTTGTCAACATCAGGACGAAGTGAGACCAAAGCTGCTGCTGATTCAGCGGCGAGGAACGTGAAAACCAAGAGCTCATACTCAATTTAATAAGAGCTGGCTTGAAGTAGGAGAGTTAAAGGTCAGAGGTCACACTGAGCTGATGCTGAGTCATCAGTAGCTCCGGGTCAGGTGACAGCGCTGTAGGAAGCGGCAGAATATAAATGTATGAACGCCTGATTGTCGCAGCTCAGCATCCGTCTTCCCCAAGGTCAGTTTGAGCTGCAGCAGCTGGAGCTCCAAGCACCTGCAGCCTATTTACTCCTTCAGCCTGAAACCCAGAGGAAGACAAGGACCACTTCAAGCTGACACCCCTAAGGTCAACAGGGTCACTGATCAGTTCTCCTCTCTGCATCTCGGAGTGACCTGAGTGTTGATGAGGGGAACCAGAGCCCCCCTGATCAGCCTCTTCATGTTAAGAGCTGGACGAATCCTGATCTACGCTGAATCAGGTCCCACAAATACAAATCCGATGTCCTCTGGCAGACTACAGATTAAAATCTGCAAGTTAGCAAACACGCTAAAAAGTACAGCAACATGCAAAGTATTCACATGGGTTGGTTTGCTGCTCCGGTTTACTAGCTTCCCAGAAACTGTGGGAACTGGGCTTGCTGCTCCGATTTACGAGCTCCCTGGAAACAAGAGGTAACTAGGCTTGCTGCTCCGGTTCAATAGCTCCCCGGAAACAAGAGGTAACTGGGCTCAATGTTCCAGTTCAATTGCTCCCTGGAAACAAGAGGTAACTGGGCCCGATGCTCCAGTTCACTAGCTCCCTGGAAACAAGAGGCAACTGGGCTCGATTCTCCAGTTCACTAGCTCCCTGGAAACAAGAGGTAACTAGGCTTGCTGCTCCGGTTCAATAGCTCCCCGGAAACAAGTGGTAACTGGACTCGATGCTGCGGTTCAATAGCTCCCTGGAAACAAGAGGTAACTAGGCTTGCTGCTCTGGTTCAACAGCTCCCCGGAAACAAGAGGTAACTGCTGCTCTGGTTCAATAGCTCCCCGGAAACAAGAGGTAACTGGGCTCGATGCTCCGGTTCACTAGCTCCCCGGAAACAAGAGGTAACTGGGCTCGATGCTCCGGTTTACTAGCTCCCCGGAAACAAGAGGTAACTGGGTTTGATTCTCCAGTTCAATAGCTCCCCGGAAACAAGAGGTAACTGGGCTTGATGCTCCGGTTTACTAGCTCCCCGGAAACAAGAGGTAACTGGGCTCGATGCTCCGGTTTACTAGCTCCCCGGAAACAAGAGGTAACTGGGCCCGATGCTCCAGTTCACTAGCTCCCCGGAAACAAGAGGTAACTGGGCTTGATGTTCCGGTTAATAACTTGCTGGAAATGAGACCATCTGGAACACCTGGTGATGAAGTCCCTGAACCACATCTGAC
>JAVKLF010000053.1:1560612-1574281 GCA_034783495.1 Millerichthys robustus
GTGTGTGTGTGTGTGTGTGTGTGTGTGTGTGTGTGTGTGTGTGTGTGTGTGTGTGTGTGTGTGTGTGAGTGAGTGAGCATGTGCAGGCTTCACTTCCAAGAAAGGGGAAGCACACACGTGTTAAAGCTTCCACATCTGGCTTCACTTTTCTCCTAAATGCACCTTAAAGTTTAACAAACCCAGACTCTTTTGGACGTTCCTTCAGTAAAACAGGAAGAGGAGAGGAGTTTAAAAAAAAAAAAAACTAATGTTTTATTTAATCAGAACGTCTGCTAACTTGTTCCTACCTGAAAGTCTTCAGGTAAACATGAAGACCAGCTGCAGGCGGTTCCTTCCTTCGTCACGAGGTCGGTGACGTCGTCGCCCAGCTGACCTCATGGATTCATCGAGGAAAAGAGCTTTGTTCACTTTTGGCTTTAATCTCTTTTTTACTGATTGGATTCAAGCTGAAGCTGAAGCCGTGTGTTTGGATGATAAGGTTGGTCCTCAGCTGCTGATTGGTCCAATCTGAGTCTCATTTGCATTTTGTCTGCGAACACCTGGAAGGTGTTGGGGTGGAGTGGGGTCCTGGTTTCGACAGAAACTGATACTGAGTTTACAAACAGAAGATCTGAATCAGAGATTAAACAATCATCTCTGAAGTCCTCCTCAAATGGTCTCAGCTCATCTGAGGCGAACACGTGCAGCTGCTGCCTGCAAAGACCCGATCCAGAACCAGAACCGGAGCAGTAAAGCTCCTTATTTGGAGCTAAACCATCCCATTTGTTTACCCTTCCCAGAGGAAGGATCCAGTAGGACATCGGGTCCTAAACTCAGATCTAAGACCAGCTGATATGTTTGTCTTTTAATTTTAATTGCTGTATAATTAGTGACAGGTCCATGCAGATCTGAGGGTCGCAGGTTTGAATCCCAGCTCAGGTTTGTCAGTGTGTCGTAGTCTGAAGGGATTGATTCAAGTCCAGAAACAACCGAAGAACCGAACAGGTCAGACCTCTTGAAAATTCCGCCTGGTAAATAATTAATTGCATTAACGAGGTCAGGGTTAGGGTTTTGTTGTAGGTCCTGACACCGTGTGGGATTTTATTCTTTATTCTTATTCAGACAGCTCGTCAGATAAACAATAATTATCAGATTTATATTTTTTACTACGTTATACGATGTACTACTCCAATTTGAGGGACTAACTTCTGCAGCAGACGGCTAAGAAATTCCTCCATGAAAGAAAAAAAAAGACCATTAAAGAAGAGATGCTCCTAAAACCAAACCGTAGGGTCAGGTCCGTGTTGGGTTTCTGCTCCCTGAGTCAATTCAGAGCGTGAGGGAGGGGACGATGGGTTTGACATCAAAGGGCGGTTTTGGGTGGGTGGGTCGGTGGGGGCTACCTCAGCACACGGCCTGTAATTGTGGGCTCGTGGACCCGGAGAAAGGAGGCCCTGTGACGGTGTTTAGACAGAGCTGGTTTTCAAACAAAATGTAAAAGTTATTCATAGGTCAAAGACGCTCCGCGAACAAAGGGAGCTTCTTTGGGCCGTTTTTTTTTCTAAACCCAGTGACCTCAGCTCGGTTTGAGAACTGAAGGGGTGGGGGCAGTCCTGCGGCGGGAAGGGTGGGGTTCGGTAAATTTAGCCTCAGCTGGGATAAAAATAACTGCCGGTATCCTGAAGAGATATTTATAGCTCAGTGAGAAGAAAAGCCTCCCTGAAGTGAAGTCGGCTGGGCTCAGAGCGAACAGAACCGCTGCTGGAACACAACAGAACAACTTCATTGTCTTTCTGGTTTTGGATCTGGGTTCTGATGGCAGCAGTAATGCTCCTTCAAGGACCACACTTTATCTTTTTCCCACCAAAACGATAAAACCATATCTGTACGTTTCAAAAGCTGAGGCAGACGGGTCGGGTTGGGTTCTGGGCCGGCCCGCTCGCAGTCCTGACCTCTTCTGACCTGAAACTGTTGGACCCCTGAAGATAAAATACCACAAACTCTTAATCATTCTGCCCTTTTTTGCCAGAACATTTGGAAAAACTTTAAATTGTCCGAAGAGTCGGAGACAAAGGGTGGAAGAACCAGAACAGCCGAGGCGGAACCCTCTGGAAAAACGGAATTCTGGTCTGAGTCCTGGTGAGGTTCTGAAACCTTTACCCTCCTGCTGTCCTCGGGTTGAAACGACCCAGGAAGCCCTTTTTAGTAAAACTTCAGCTGAAATGTAGCAGCTGAAAGAAGAGAAAATACCAAAAGAAATGATAAACCTGTTGCTCATTGGCTCAGCTAACCTTTTCTACTTGTAGCGTCTCGCTTGTCTTTAGCTACTTTAAGCTAGTTTTTTGCTATTTTTAGATAGGATTTTATGTCTTTTGGCTAGTATATTCCTACGTTTTTGTTAACAAGCCTTTGGGTGCTTTTACCTTTTAGTTAGCTTTTTGCTACTTTTATTCTCTAGCCGTGCTTTTGTTACTTTTAGACAACTTTTTGCTTTTAGCTAGCCCTTTGCCATTTTAAGCTTTTAGCCAGCATTTTACTACTTCTTGCATTTAGCCAGTCATTTGCTATTTTTATCTTCTAGCTAGACTTTTGCTACTTTTTTAGCCTGTCACTTATTTTAATTAGCTGTGTGCAACTTTTACTTTTTGGCCAGCATTTAGCTACTTTTTCTTAGCCTGTTGCCACTTTTAGCTAGCTTTGAGCAACTTTGAGCTTTTAGTTATCATTTGCTACTTTTTACATCTAGCTAACCTTTAGCTACTTTTAGCTTGATTTTTGCTACTTTTATCCTCTGGCTGTGTTTTGGTACTTTTTCTTAGCTTGTTGCCACTTTTAGCCAGCCATTTGCTACTTTCTGCTAGTCTGTTGCCACTTTAGCTAGCTTTTATATCATCATCAGAAAACTGTTTTCACAAATTAAATTTGATATTTCTCTGTTTCCCGACCGCAGCTGAATAAACTTTCTGAGTTTTCTAGAAACGAGGTTTGAATTCTGAAGAAATGTACGTTCAGGTAGGAAACAAACCTGCAGAAACAACCTTTAGTTCAGGAGAACTGAAAGGGGACAAAGAAAAACTGGTGGACTTGTTTGACCCGGACCCGGGTTCAGTGGAAACCAGAGCCTGAAAGAGAAACTCATGAATGAGGTAGAAATGCAGGAAAGACTTCAGCTGGTTGAGAATGTGAACTTCTGGTTTTACTACAACACACACACACACACACACACACACACACACACACACACACACACACACACGCTGATCTACACACAGGAAGTGGTTCAGGTTCTGCTCTATGTTCGTGTTGTTGTCAGACGGTAAAATATAAAAATCTTCAGCTGCTGGATTTATGAACAAACTGCTGCAAGTTTGTGTTTTTAAGCTCGTCCGGCTCTTAGAAAACTTGTGTCCACATTTTCTGAAGCTGCAGAAAACCCAAAAATGAGCCGCGAGGCCTCGTGGGTTCTGTTGACAATCAGAACCCACGTGAGTTCTGTTGACGATAAGTGCCTTACTTGGTTTTAGTTATTCATCTCAGTTAGTTCGTGTTGCAGCATCGGGACTTCCTGCTGCCGTGATGACATCACACGACGGCAGCCGAAGCGTGCCTGAAAAGCTGAAAGGTTTTCTACGCTGCCTGCACCGTTGTTTTCCTCTGAAACATTCAGGGGAAATCCAGAATCAGCTTCCTGAATCTCTCAGTTCTGGCTAAACAAAAACTTTAAAAGCAACAAAGATTTATCAGAGAAAACAAAATGTTGATGTTGTTGGGTTTTACTCGCATGCAAAGTAAAGATGAAAACCAGGAAAACAGAAAGAGAAAGTATGTGGAGGCACATTCCTGAAGAGGGACAGCAGAGTTTTTCCTTCTTGTGGTTAGAAAACACAAAGATTCCTCCGTCTGCTGCAGGAGAAACAAAAAGGGTGTGTTCTTTCCACAAACCGCAGCTCTGACAGTGTCTTGCCGACAACCTGAGGCCTTTTTCATCTGGAAGAAGCAGAGAAAAGAACTCTGTGTCCCGTCTCCACGACAAGCAGCTGCTGATACCAGAAAAAATACCAGAAATGAGGCAAAAACATCCAACAAAGAGGCTAAATTTACCCAAAAACAGACAACAAACCTGCAAAATGATCAAAAGAACGTAGAAAAATACAAACACGAGTGACCGCAAAAACAAAACGTGGCCACAAAATACACAAAAATATTCAGAAATATGAAAACTGGCCATAAACAAACAACAAAGGTCTTCACAAAATAAACAAAAAGCAACACATGGACAAAAATGTCAGCACAAGAAAAAACAAAATGGCCACTAAGACCCAAAAACGTGACCACAAATAAACAAAACGAGCACAAAAGTACCAAAAAGCAACAAAACATCAATACAAACACAAGATAACCACATCCAGGATTGTTCTAAAGTTCTGAAGAACCCAGAACTGTGGGTTTGGTTCTGCGGCCCCAGTCCGACCCGCTTGTTCTGCTCTCGGGGTCAGTTCTGGTTGTGGCGCCCCCTACAGGTCCCCTCCTCCGTGCGACTCATGGTCCCGGCCGGTCCGGGAGCAGCCTTACATGGTCCGTGACGCAGCAGCAGGATCTCCCCACGTAACGCTCCGCTCCGTGAACACGCTTCAGGTCTCCCACTGGCTGGTTGTGAAGGCCCGGCAGTCCAATCCCCATGCTCCGTCTGTTTCCACGGCGATGTGACGCACGGAGGCCATCCTCCTCCTCCTCCTCCTGGTGGAAGCTGCTGCAGAAATAGCTGCAGGCCCGACACTATGTGCTGCTTTTAAATCATCCCAAAATAAACCAGCTATTCCAGAGAGTTCGACCCGACGAGGACGTTACGAGTCAGCCTCGTCACCGAAACCGACGAGTCAGCGCCGGTCTGGTCTGATCCGTTACTCCAAAGTGACTCAGACCTGTTTGTTTCAGAGACCTGCTGGTGAATCTGTCTAGACCCGGCTGAACATCTGAACCAGGATTCAGTTCTGAAGGTTTTTATCAGAGCTTTGAGGTTGTCTCGTGTTCTTAAAACCCATGACCAAGTGTCCAAACCTAGACCAGTATCTCAGTCCTGCGAGCACCACGTCCACATGGGCCCACCACCCGAGGGAAGGACTGTTGAAGCTGGGCAGATTCCTCGATCCTCGTGATGAGGTCGTTGTTTCAGTCACTCATGGTGTTACTGGTCCGTTTACGGTCCAACCCTCACCTGGGGTCATGAGGTTTGGACCAGGACCACAAGGATGTGGGATCCTCCAGGAGGAGCTGGAGAGGGTCACTGAGGACAAGGAGGTCTGGGTTTCTGTCCTGGACCTGCAACCCCAGTGACCCGACCGTGGACGAAAGGTGGAAATCTGTCAATCAGTATGAAGTTAAAACGTTTGAATTAAAACCACACTGAGCTGTGAGAGGAAACTCTGTGGACCAACCAGTACCAAATCAGATCCAGAATCTGACCCGGGACAAGTCCAGACCGTTTAGTTCTATATTTAAATCCCAAAGAGTAAAAACTCCAATAAAACAAGTCGGATTAGTTGCTGTTTGGAAACATTATGATGTCGATCATCCTAAAATAACTTTGTCTGATGTAAACAGTTACAAAATGGGAACACACACACACACACACACCCTGCAGTTATTAAGGGTGTGTAAAACAGTTAGCGCAGGTTGGTACATTCCTTCCATCACAACAGAGACTAAAGCCTGGTCACGTGACCTCTCATCTGTCAGGGCGTGAGCTGTATGTCTTTAACAGGACGTCCCGAAGCAAACTGTTTACCGTGTCACCATGGAAACGGTCCCTCGCACACAATTTCCTCTTGGCACCAAGAGTCTTTGCGGCCCAATCAGAGGGACGGTGGAGCAGCGGAAAGCCTGGACGGGCTCGGGCCGCCAGGAAGAGGAACCTCCTGAAATGACGCGAGGGAGAACACCTCCACGTGCCGGCCACGCCCCCCTGCTGACCAACCCTGGTGGAAAATCAACAGTTTATGACGTAAATAAAACCTGCAGACCCAGAATACAGATGCCACTCTTTGTTCAAACTGTTTGACAATTTATTTTCCTTTTTCAAACCGGACTGTCCTAAAATAGAAACATATGATGATTTGTCTTTCAGTGTTTGAAGCTGATCTGAACATCTGATTATCGTCTCTGTTTTCTCTGAATTTCACGGAGTGAAGGTTAAAGAATGTCATCCTCTGCACTGGCGGGATCAGCCAAAGTGGTCCACTGAGGAGGTCTGGGTTCTTTCCCGTGGACCGGGACAAGTTCAGCCTTTTACCCTTTTAGTCAACATAGTTTTAAACCTAAACCATGAGTTTTGTGTGTGTGTCGATGTGTCTTCAGCTGAAAAGAAAAAAAAACAGCAGTTTTCTGCAGAACTGAAGAGGTTCTATGGAAATGCTGTTTCCCTTCTCTGTGGCAGCAATGCATGATGGGAAAGCTATGACTTGTTGTCCCTCAATGCGACAGAAAACAGATGTTTTGTTCATTTCAGAGCCGATTGGCCGGGCCCAGTTACCTTCGTCAGCAGGAGGACTTTGTTGTGTCGCGAGGCCCGGTTCCCGGTCCGAGGCAGGCCGGCAGCCAAAACCAACAGTTCTGACGGGTTCCTAACAGGATGTGACATCAGGATGTGACATCACGGGCAAAGGTTGATGCTGTTTGTGCACCAGCAGCTTCCACACAAACACGCCGCGGGGGAACTCTGTGTTCTCAGCCCGCCCCCCCTCCAGGACTCCAGATCCTGCAGGAGAAACGGGTCTCTCTCTCTGAGCACAAAATCTGCAAAAGTTTAGTTTTATACGTAACTAACAGGGATGTTGACTAAAGGTGCAGCTCAGATCGTCTGCAGCTTCCTGTTCGGTTTTCGTGTTCTGGTCTGAACTTTCTGGATTGAGAAGAAACCCAGAACCGGTTTCGCCCCTGAGGACTTCGGAACCGACTGGTCCAACTCCAGCGGGATGGAGATGAGCTGCAGCCTAGGCGTCGCCATGGAAACTGAGACGTCGACTACGCCGACGCGATCCTTCTACCTCCGAGCATCTTCAGCTGGAAAAACCCAGCCTGAAACGGGCCTGAAACTGACTCCGGGTCGGTTTCAGGCCTCCTGCTTTGACCCAAGTGTCGATGTGTCTCATTTATAGGAACCTGTTTTTGCATTTTTTAGTAATTTAATCATTTTTTTCAAACTTAGTTTAAGATTTATAAGAAATGTAAAAATTAGCGAGCTGAGATATTAAAAAGTCCCAGAAACTCGTTATCTCTGAAGACTTTTCTTTTTATTTATTTGAGTTCTCTTCATTCAGATCTTTACATTTAAGTTTCAGCAGACTTTGCTCTAAATAACACACATACTGTTACAATTTATTTTAGTTTGAATTATATTTAAGGTGAATAAATTATTCTAAATATATATTTGAATCTGTCTCTTTTTTGTGTGTGTGTGTAAAAGAAAAGATGTTACTCCAGTAAAGTTGAAAGACTGCAGTAAATTTACTGTTACAGCCTGCGTACAGTCAGGATGTTTTCATCTGACTGCAGCTGCAGGGAAGGCGGGACTTAGCCAGCTCAACCAATGGGAGACTCAAATGATCCATTTTGGCCAATGACATGTCTGCTCAAGCATGGCTGACAAAAGGAAGGGTGAACAGGAGCCTGAAACGCAGAGTTATTTAAAAAAAAAAAACTGAAATTCACCTTGAAGTAAAGAGAACCTGACAGATTTATGATCATAGATGAGTTAATGTCAAGTTATTTAAATTCATGCTCTTGTCACGTTATGTTGAATTTGTCGGCACTTAAAAAAACACCGAACTGTTTGGATGTTTAGAGGGCTTCAGCCACCCTAAATATGTCTAGTGACACCCCTGGTGGAATTTCTCCTGACTGTCACATCTTTCAGACCACATGTAGCCTCCATGTGAGGATTTTGTCACTTCCTGCCAACAGAACTTTTTGGACTTTCCGTCAGTCTGCAATCCTCCCAGCGCCACACATGGCGCTTAAAGATATTAAAAAACTGCAGATTTTTGTTTCTAAGGTGAAACTTTTTGTTGCAACTTTTCTAGAAATGAAGAGATGCTAATTTATGGATTCAGTTGAGTTTAAAGCAAGAAATTCATTCATAGCAAACGTTTTAACAAGATAGTAAATGTATTTTATTTTTTGTTTGCGTCTGTGTCGGGCCCAAAAGTCTACAGAGTCACGCGCATGCGCAGAAAACACTCCAGAATCGTCATTTCTTTGGAACATTTATTCAGATAAAAGCTGAACATGATTCATTTTCCACTCAGATCATGTTTCATTAAAAAAAGACGTCATACCGAAACAGTTCAAGTCCGTGTGCGTGTGCGCGTAGGTGAGCGCAGCACACCTGCAGCTCAGTCCGGAGCTTCAGCTCCATCCATCAGTAAAATCAAACTCCTCCCATCATCTCTGTAGCCTCCTCCACAGCTCGGTTCGGTCCGGTTTCCAGAACCAGGACCCACATCCACCAACTGGATCAGGCAACCCGTCCCCGCGGTTCGGTCGGGTTCCTCTCAAACGCCTGGTTCCCCTCTCCTTCAGGAGGGCTGGCCGTTTGGACCTCAGTTATCCAACTCCATCCACCGCTTCCCGGTGGTTCGGTTCGGTTGGGCTCGGACGCGCTCAGCGGTCCTGCAGGTTCAGGCAGGGGACCCACTGGTTCCTGCAGCGGATCTCCTCGCAGAAGCTGCTGACGTCCTGCAGGGCCTGGCACTGCAGCGGCTCGACCGGCGGGTTCTGCAGAACACAGCGGGACGGGTTAGTTTCGGTGCAACAAGAACCGGTTCGGGTGAATGCAGGGGGAGCAGGAGAATGGAGGTTCGGACTTACAGTGACCAGGATGCAGTGCAGGTCCCGGGGCTCGTTCCCGTTGCTGTCCGCGGTGTCGTCCCCCAGCAGCTGGGCCAGCCGCCCGGTTCCGGACACGCGCAGGATGTTGATGTCGTTGTCTCCGCAGAAAGCCTGCAGCAGCGTGAAGTGGATCTGCAGCGCGATGTCATCTTCATCCTCCTCATCCGTAGCCAGGAGGCACAGGACCACGCTGTCCGGATCCCTGCAGGACGCGACAAGAGGGACGGTTAGAACCGGAACCACACGGGCTTTACGTACGGGCGACCGGAACACAGAAGTTATACTTACACATTCATGAGCTTGGCGGACTCGTAGACCCCAACCGTGAGGCAGTCCTGCCTCTGAGCCGCGACCAGCAGCTCCTCCAGAGCCTGGGTCACCGTCTCCATCCTGCAGAGGCACGAAGCGGGTTAGAACCGGGACAGAACACCACACACCAAAACCCCCGACACCGGAACCGTGCGCACTCAAACCAGACCAAACATCACTCACTTTTTATCGGTGCCGCTGGGTCCAACAACTTCCTCCAGAGTCATGTTGAAGTCAGAAAAATAGTTCACCAGCTCCAGGATAGAATGTAAATATCCGCAAAACTCCTCAGATAAAGTCACGAGAAAAAGGTAATCCAGTCCGGTACCGAGATCCAGCTGAGGTCCGGGAGCTGTAAGAGTGTCAGGTAAGTCCAGAACGTTCAGATCCGAGAGTCAAAGAGAAGCTTTCTGTCTCTACAAGGCGAAACTCTTCGCTTTTATACCCCCGCCGCGGCTACGCACGACCTGATTGGGCCGCTGCGATCTAAAGCGCCTCCGTCTTGTGCGCTGATTGGTTAAGCGGGCGGCAGAAACCGACAAGCCCACGTGGGTGGTTTCGGAGAATCCCCCGCAGTCTCTCCCTCCTCTTTCTTCTCTGCTTGTTTGTATTTTTCCTGTCTGAGGAGGAATTTCCAGACCTCGTCCCGACCAGAAACAAAACCTGTTCCCACTGCAGAACACCCCGCCCCCCCCCCCCCCCCCCAACAAAGTCCATCACGACCCCGCACGAGCTCTCACTCACCTGTACTCTGTGTGTGTGTTTGTGTATGTGTGCGCGCCTGTGTGTGTGTGTGTGTGTGTGTGTGTGTGTGTGTGTGTGTGTAAGCAGGTGACCCGGATCGCGTCCGAGCACGAGCGGGTTGCGTAAATTAAAAAATACAGAAAGAAGCTGAGCACGAGACGGTCAGGTGACCGAGAAAAGTGTCCTTCTGGACCATCTGACCCGGGTCAGAAATATCCCGAGTCTGATGGTCCAGAACCTGAAGCAGAAAATCCCTGAGAAATTTGATTTTTATAATAACCCAAAGCAGCAAAGGGCTACCTGGAAGCTAAAACTTGCACGAGATGCAAAAGCTAAAAGTAGCAAAAGGTCAGCTAAATGCTAATGGTAACATATGGAGATAAAGCCAGCAGCTGATCCGTGTTTTTTGGAGGAACTGAAAAGATCTTAATGGGAGAAATATTTATAAATAAATAAAAAATTAAATCTAAAAGGTATAAAAATCAAAAGTCTCATCTCCTGAATGTTCTGACATAAAAACAGCTAAAATGAGATGAAAGTCTGCAGAAACTCAGCTCAACCTTCAGCTGATCAGGAACAGAAGCTGGTCCCAGAGTCCCCCCAGCGGTGACCCTGCAGATCCAGGACCAGTTTCTGCAGAAACCCCCAGGGTCGACAAAGTCCACATGGGGAGGGGGGCGGGGGTATAAAAAAATGAAACTGAAAATAATCCAAAGAATTTGAACTGCAGTTATTTTACTGGATTTAGGATGTAAATAAACAACAAAAACAATTTGAACAAACACAACAAGAAGAACTTTAAACTTTTACCTAAACATCTAATTATCAAATAGTTATTTGATAATTAGATGTTTTAAAAAAAACTCTTTGGGTTTTGATTAAATCTAAAAGCATGATGCAATAAGTCAAATTTATGGGATGGAGGTTTTTTTATATGAAACTGGTTCCAAATAAAGTTCTTGAAACTAATGAGTCATTATGATGGCGGGTTAAATTTATTGACCAAATCAGCCTTGTAGATCAAAAGCTGCACAAATGAGATGAAATTAGCAAATTTAAAAGTTCTTCATCTTGTTTTAATTTTGTGTTTCAGTCAACACAAATAAGCTTTACAATAAATAAACTTGCTTTACTTTTTTTTTTTTTTTAAATAAACAAATATTGTCCAGGATATTCTGGTTTAATTGGGTTTCTCGGTTTTGTTGTGTGACAGCGCCCCCTGCTGGTCATCTTAAAGCTCAGGTTCTTGCTCTAAAACATTCGCTTCTGCTTATTTAATTGACCAAAAATCAAATTTTTAACGGATTTTCTTTGTGTTACAGCAAAACTGAAGTTTGCCATATTTATTTGTTTTATGCTCTTCTTTGTTCTGTTTTTGCAGTTTTCCTACTATTTGGATTCTCCTTCTATTTTATTGAGGTTTGTTGGATTTTGTTTAACAAAACACATCCAGACAAAGAACATTTAATATTTCTGTTGATCTATTAGAATAAAATTTTATATATTTTTTTATTTTCACAACAAAAATACAGTACATGAAACCCAAAATACATGTAATTAATATAAAAACAAAATAACTAATAAACATGAACTGTACATATGTATAACTGTACAAAGTTACCTTATAATACTCAGTTTGAACAATTTCAGATCAGTAATTTAATGAAAACATGATTTGCTTTTTTTTATTATAGCCAAGTCTCAACATTCATAGTGTTAGTACTGGAAGACAGGGTTCTCAAACAAATTTGCAGAGAATGATTTTCTGATACGAAATTATGTACTACATATGTACATATGTGCTTAAAAAAAATCACTAAAGTTAACCAGTGTTAGTCTAAAACCGTCTTCCATTCCAGTTTTTGTGTCTAAATACACTTTTAAAAATGAATGAATTAAGATGATATTAAAACAATAAAAACTCCTTGAAATGCTTTTCAGTTTAAAACACGCATTGTGCTCAGATGCAATAATAAAGTACAAATTCTATCCTTAAATAGGTTTACAAATAAAAGAAAATGTGATTAGCCTGAGCTGCGGCTCATCAACAGCCAATCAGAGCCTGTTTTAGACAGGAAGTGATCACATGACCCTGAAGCTTTGATCAGTCTGATGAGCATTTATTTACCTGAACAAAACAAAATCGATTTGATTAAATTAACTCTAAATGTGGGTCCTTTTCGGAACCAAATCCTAAATGCTTTTAATTTAAATAGGCAAAAATATTTTATTAACATTTAAATTCAGAGACGCAAAAAATTTTCATGACTAAAACAAACTGGGATCTGCTTTGTCTAAAAGGAAACTAACTTTTATGAACATGCAGTTAAGTTAGAAGAACATTTTGCTTTAAAAAAAACTTGTTTGGATTTAAAAAGTAATTTAATAAGAGATTTGAATCCACATCCTGACCTACTGATGGCTTTAATTAAAAGAGTGAAACCTCCCGCTGGTTCTCCTGGAGTTTACAAATCATCTCGTCAACAAGCCATTTCCACCTCACACCTCAGAATTCACAGTCTTGTGAACAAATCCACACTCTTTAATGTCTAAAAATAAAGAAATAATTAAAAAATGGTAATATAATATATTATGAAAGTATACCTGCTAAGCAAGCTAAATGAAGTCGCGCATGCGCGGAACGTAACTTGACCGGAAAAACGAGCGCCACTCTGCCTCTTCAGAGTAAAACCGGTGACCATGCGCTTTTATTTTGAAGTGTCTGACCAGAAAATAGTTATAAATTCAGAGTAGCTTTACAGATTTGCTCAGTAAAAAGCTTTATAAATTTATATATATATATCGGTGTGAAACGTTTGTTTTGTGATACCGCCATGACGGAAAACCATATTCTTCACGGAACCGTGGAACAGGTTCCGGGGCTATTTATCTATTTTTTTTATGGCTAACCGTTGAGCGTTAGCTTCGGAGCTAGCATACAGCTAAACTGTTAAAAAAAGCTAACAGACCGACCGTTAGTCGGTACTTTGACCGTTAACTGAATTTAGTTAATTTACTCGCTTTTTAACCATTTTTTTCTGTTTGCAGGAGGATTCTGTCGCGGAGGAGGAGGCTGTTGTTATAACCGAATCTGTGGAAAGTTTTGAAACCGGGCAAACATCACAGGTTCGGGTCATGAGTTGATATATTTTGTAGTTTTATAAGGATATAGTCTTTTTTTGTTTGATCATATTCTTAAACATAAAAAAAAGAAATCTGAACAAATCTTTGTACCATATATACTAGAGATATACCGTAGTAGATATATTCTAGCATACAAGCATTTTAGCATATCCAATAAAAAAGGACGCTATAAAATTGTCTTTCAAAAATTCGCTTTGTGTATTAAAAATGTAGAGGACCCTGTTCAAAGCTGTGTCAGATTTAAACCAGTAGAGGGTTCGAGATTATTTAAAAATATATATTTGTTTAAAAAGTGAAATTTTCATGTGTTTTTTTGTTCAGAACATGATTTTTTATACACCTGAAACCACTGAGGAGACAGAGGATAAGCTGGAGAAGGACGAAGAACAGACAGCCTGTCCACCTGCAGAGGACACCCCTAGCACCCAGTTAAAGGTTAGACAACCTGTCCACCTGCAGAGGACACCCCTAGCACCCAGTTAAAGGTTAGACAACCTGTCCACCTGCAGAGGACACCCCTAGCACCCAGGTAAAGGTTAGACAACCTGTCCACCTGCAGAGGACACCCCTAGCACCCAGGTAAAGGTTAGACAACCTGTCCACCTGC
>JAVKLF010000053.1:1642085-1652759 GCA_034783495.1 Millerichthys robustus
AACAGACACAAACACTGACACAACAAACAACAGACACACAAACACTGACACAACAAACACAACAGACACAAACACTGACACAACAAAGACAACACAGTGACTGAGGTTTACTTTTTAGTCTGCGTTTCTGCCTTTCTTTCAAAGAGCCGTATTTCTTTGCACTTTTTCCTTCACATTCTGCACATCGAAACTTTGGCATTTTGTCGACTTCAATCGTTTCAAAAATTAGCAAAATATTATCGTTAAGTTCGATACGTGTCAAATGTCACCTTTCAAGTTTGACACCAAAATTACATATTTTTCTAAAGTTCTGAGGACATTTTTGGAGCGAAACAACGTAAAAACACAGTAATCATTTATTTGTACTCCAAAATTCTGTCAAATCTATATTTTATAGCAGCAAAAATACTAAAATTTGAGTCAGAATTTTAGCAGTAAAAATGAAAAAAAAATTTTTTTTTCTGCAGATAGGTCCTCCCAGCTGTTCGGCTGATACAATTTACATAATTTAGCTCACAACCCGCCTCACTGAGATGCAACAAAAACAAGCTAATCAAACTTCGGGGTGTTTTGAATATTCACGTGCTTCAAGACCCGACGACGCCGTGAAAGTTGAGTGGGACGCTGCGAGACGCTGCGAGGGGACGTTGGGTCGTCCAATTAACGGAGCCAATTTAGATTTTTGGTAATGAGGTTTGCTCTCACTGATTTGGTTTGTTTTTGGTCGGTCCTGATTAGCCGCGCCGTGCCGGTTAATCACGGCTCGTTTCAGATTCAGCTCGAGAAAAGCGAGACTCACTCGTTTGACGGGTGGGGTGGGGGGTGTCTCCGATTACTGGGATCAAAATTAAAAAGCCATTTAATCAAACTGTTTGATTTCTACAGAAACAGAGGTGATCCAAATGGCTGATCAGAAACTTAAAAATCAGCGATTCTCTTAAAATGACTTTAAAAAAAAAAAAAATTTCTGTCAGTTTGACTTTTTTTAAATCACAGATCATGTACTTTTAGTTTAGCAACAAAAAGGTCCACAAGTTTTCTCAAATATTTTTATGCAACTCAAAGTCTCAGTGCTGATTTTTCCCACCGGGCCTGAACGCAGCACCAGAGATTGAGTTTGGGGTTGGAGGCTGAGAGCAGCTGCAGCTTCCTGCTGAATGAAAATGATCCGGTTGATGAGAGAGGACGAAGACGTGCGTCTCTCCTCCGCCTCGCCCTCTTCGTCTTTTCTAACACCATTAGCAAAGTGCATGCTAACTCGGTTAGCAGAAGGATCGGGTGACGCTAACAGCTCCGAGAGGAGGCGATGCGTTCACTGAACCCTGTCCCCTCCGTTCTCACATCATTACTCATCCCTCTAATGGACCGAGGCGCTCCGTCCGTCCCGGCCGGGTGACCGGGGTCACCACCTCCATCAGCATTAGCATCATCTTTAGACGGCCGAAGATTAGCTGATTAATTGATTGAAAGACCGATGGAGAAGTCAAGGAATTAAGTTCCCGATTGTAACGGTAAAAAATAGATCTGCCAGCACCGACACGCCAGAAAAGACAAGTTAGCACTGAACTGAGAGGAAATACCACATCACAAAATAAACAAGAGAAAATCCTCAAAACTAAACCAAAACATAAAGAAATAAAAGTTTAAACAGGAGCTAATGAACGACTAACCAGAACCAAAGCTTCTGGAGGAACCGGGTCCAACGAAGAATAAATTCTAATAAAAATGAATCCAAACTAAAATACGAGGCAGGATGTGATTGAGTTAAAACCTTAAAAATAAAAAAATAACGCCTTTTCTTCAAGACCTGCGGAGTAAAGAGAGCTAAAACTTACACAATAAAATGAGAAAAACTGTAGCTAAAACCAGAACAACATGAGCTGAACAGTAAACTTAGCGAAGCTGTAATCAAAAGCAACTAACATTACTAAAACACTTCACTTTTACACTGAAGATACAATTAGCTAAACACTAGCCAGATGCAAAATGCTAGCTAACACAATAGCTAAAAGCTAAAATTAGCAAAACTGTCGCTTTAAGGTTTTGTGACATTTTTAGGTTCTGCTTTGTTGTTTCAGATATAAATGATCAAAACAGCAGCTAAAAACTACAAATTTTATGGAATAAAAACAATTTCATAGTGAAGGAATAAACTTATCAACTCTCGCTAAAAGATGAAGCCAACAAACCAAAACCTAAAATTACTAGAAGACTAGTTAAAGGTAAAATTAGCTTAGTACTAGCCAGAAGCTAAAAATAGCAAACTCATAGCAAAAATGATAAAATTAACAATAGCTAAAAGTTAAAATTACTAAGTGTAGCTTTTAGCTAATGTTCTGCTACAATTAAAGGTCCTGTTTTCAACCAACCAAAAACTTAAAATTATCAAAACAGCAGCTAAAAACAAAAAATAAAATCAACTCTAGCCAAAAGCTAAAGATAGCAAACTCATAAAGAACACAAATAACAGCTAAAAGTTCTAATTAGCAAAACTTTTGCTAAAAGCTAAAGCCAACAAATCGAGGCCTAACACCTAAAATTAACAAAACACAAGCTAAAAGCTAACAAGAGCTAAATTTAAATATCCATATTTATTTTAATGGAATAAAAATAAGTTATATATTTGATAGAAAAGTTCTACATTCAAAACTTGCAGCAGCTTCTCCTGAATGAGCCGAATGTTTCAACAGCTGAACAGATAAAACAGCTGAAAGTGTGCCGAAGTAAAAAAGAAGTCTTTGAAATAAACTTAAAACAGCTAAACCAAATTAAGAATGCTGAGTCAGCGTTTTCTGCAGAGGGCTGGAGAAAAACTGAAGTGGAGTGGATTTTTTTAGATTGATATAGATTTTAGTCCAAACTAGTACTAAAATATGAAGAAGTACTGAGTCAAACCAGGACTAGGACCAGTCCAAACAGGACCACATCCTGCACCAAAGGTTCCGACTAAATCCAGGAAAGAAAAACTTCATTCCTATTCTGACATCGGCGCCCGCCTCGCTGTGATTTACGGTTTAATCTGCGCAGGTCTCTGAAGGTCAGGTGGATTGGATCCAGGTCTGGGGGGACGGGTCAAGGTGATTTGTCAGTTCTTGACAGATCAGAGACAACAACGGTTCCAGAAAATGGACCGGCTGCTGACAGATTAATGAGCGGATCCACTCAGACACAATCAGCACCGGACCCAAAGGTTACAATAATAAATAAAATGCAGGTTTGGGTTCCGCTCAGGTGGTCTCCGGGTCGGACCGGAACAACGAGGGGCTTGAAACAAACAAAAATATCACCTCCTCTCCAGAAACTGGTCTGTTAATGAAACAAAAACTTTCAAACTGTTTGCTGTTTTGGTGGATTATTATTTTTTTCTCCAGAGTCAAGGATGTTTTCAGATTTAAAAGCTCTGCAACAACCGTAAAGCACGGTGGTGGCAGCGTCATGCTGCGGGACTGTTTACCCGACAAAGTCCAGTCAAACGTTACAGAAGATGTTAGTTTGCACTAATAGATGCTGCTACCATTGATATATATTACCAGATTGGGCGTCACGTGACCTGGAGGGCGCTAACGCTAACGCCTGACACGGCGCGTAATAAATGTTCAAACTGAAACTAATGCTTTGCTCAAAACTGCAGTTATGCTTCACAGGCAAACCATTTCCATATTTAACCAAAATTAGGGATTTAAACTACAAAAGCGGAACGCTAACAGTCCAAAAGATTCATGTTTAAACTTTTTAAGAATCAATCGTTAATGTAGCTGTAATTGTAGTTTCAATGTTTTAGTACAATTTTTTTTATGTTAAACATGGATGGTGGTTTATAGACAAATATAAAAATAAGTATTTTATTTTATTTTAAATATCTAGGGCTCAGGTCTGATTGATAAATTCATGTATAAATATCCACAAAGTGCTTATTTTACACCACTGTCTTTTACATTTATTTTGATTTCCAGCAAACCAGAACATTTTTCATTTCCTCAGATTTATTTTGAAACATTTTGTAAAAGTCAGGCAAGAAATAAGAACTTTATAAACCTCAGATCCAACAGAACCAGAAACCTCAGATCCAACAGAACCAGAAACCTCAGACCCAACAGAACCAGAAACCCCAGATCCAACAGAACCAGAAACCTCAGATCCAACAGAACCAGAAACCTCAGAATTACGGGCCTCGTTGGGCCCACAAACTCCTGGGTTCTGTCGGATCATGTTAACAGGTTTCTTGCAGCAGCGGCCACATGTTGACTGTAACACGACTCCAACCCTTCTGTTGTCGTTACCACGGTGACCCCTGATGAACTCCACACCAGGCGTGTGTGTGCGTGTGTGTTTCAGCTCAGAACCCAAGCTGAAGTCTCGTCATCCAAGAGCAGAAAAAGTCTGAGGATTACCCACAATGCTCCTGTTCAAGATGGCATATCCAACTAAAAGTTTGTCCAGAGCGTTGGGAGACAGAAAAGGGGAGACTTGTTCAGTCCGTCTCCAACCCCTCTTGTTGACCCGGTCCAGGTCCCTCCCCCCTCCGACAGAGACAATAAAAACAATATGAGGCTGCTGCTGCTTTGTGTTTTCTGATGTGAGAGGGGAGGCCTGTCAGATACGAACACACGCCCTGAAGGACCCCCCCATCATGTGGGTCAGGTCGCTCCGTTGGCCCCCAGGACCCTGCCTGGCCCACTATTATCTTTGGTCCTGTCAATCAAACTGTGTTTGAGGAGGAGGGTCGAGAGCCGTTTTAATTCAAACAAACAAAACCGTTTGTCTGACAGAACACGTGAAGACATGTTTAACCAAACTGAAGTCCTGTTGGAGGGTTTTTTATTTACAGATGCATCCTGGGAAGAAAAAAAAGCTCCTTTAAAACAACCAAACTTGACCTAAGCTTGATTTTTCTCTGACTCAACGTAAATCTGACACGTTTCGGTTGATGTGACTGTAGGTGGTCGGCTCTGTTCACGTTTGATTGACAGCACATTACAGCTTACAGTGTTGGGCTCAGGAGGTCCTACGGCTCGGCTCTGGGTCCAGATCACTGAGGGAAAACATTTTCAGCGCTCAATGGGACGGTTCAGACCTGCATTTAGCACAATAGCTGCAAACAATTTAAAAACATTTTAACAACAGGTTTAAACAACCTCGTAAATGTCAACTTCAGAAGATGATGGTCTGTGGATTGGCAATAATTTGATGATATACTACAGATCACGACACAGGGGTCACAATATGATATATCACAATATATTGCCATTCTTTTCTTCAAAAGATTTTAATTTGAAAAACTGAGTATAAACATAAAATCTGATGAATTCCAGTTAACTTTTATACAATCAGAAGAACACTGAACAACAGCGAGAACGGCTAGCTGACTGCTGCCAACTTGCTGTCAGAGGCTAAAATAACAAAAATAAACCGCTGGCATGAAAGTTGACATATGAAGCCATAATTTATTAATTACAGCATCAGAAAATGAAATATCAGGATTTTTCAGTGAATGGATATTTTCTTACACCACTATAAAATGACTTTAAAGAGCGACAACTTTACTTAAAATCCAAAAAGACCAAGACAAGAAGGAAATTATGAAGGATTTTTAAAAATTGGGAAAAAGACAGTGATGGTGAAGAAAAAGTAAAACATTAAGACAAAGAATATGACAAATAAACAACGAAGGAGAATGGGAGGAAGACAAAGAAAAGAAACAATAAAAGGTAAAAACTAGATTTTTTTTTCTGTCTCCTCTTAGCAGAGAAAACCCCTAAAACTCAGCGACCAATGAGAAATAAAGTTGTAAGACAAATAAATCATCAGGTCCAAAGTTGTGTCAAACTCTTTTACTTTATAAAGTGAGATCTGACAGATAATTGAACTTGTAGCTCGCAGCTAACTGGACCAGAAGATCCTGGAAAACCTTTTGTGATCCTGGAAAGACTTGAGCACCAGTCCTCCAACAGAACCCTCTCTGCAGGCCTCCAGAGGATTTCGGCGCTATCAGAGCTCACGGAGGAGGATGAGAAGGTTTTTCCTGCCAGCTGGCAGCCTCTTTATCACTTCTATTAACTCCGGCCCGGTGCTGGCTCGCTGCCGCGGCGGCCGGCTGCCATTACACTTCACACTTCACAGTTGTGCTGCAGAAAATCCTGGAATTACAACACCCCGCCTCCTCTGAAAGCAGCTTACAGACACCAACAGTTCAGGTCCATTTCATCGAGTTTATCCCGAGGTGCAGAGGAAACGTGACTCCCAGCCCGCCTGACCCACAGTTTAAACATGTCAGCGCTCTGCAGAGGAGCGGATTACTGCAGGGTTTCCTGTTTGTTTTCTTTAGTTAGAGCTGATCTGAACCGAGGTTTGTGCAACAATGTTCTGCTCCTCCGGTTCCTTCAGACCTTCAACACCAGTTGAGAGCCATGCAACTGATTGAAGGTTAGTTTGGGTTCAGACGGTCTGTGTCTCAAATCCACGTAGAATACTCCTACACTGAAGCTGCTTGGAGATTTCTGAGCTCACGAGGTCATTTTCATAAATTCAACATCAATATTTCAATAACTATTCTAAACCAATTAGCTTTTGAACATTAGTCCGTGAAGATCTGTCCTTGTCCTCGGCGATGAGGGCATCGCTCCGGTGGGCCGTGGTGAAGAATCAGTTGAGTCCACTTAGCACAATTTGTCTGGCCCAGTTCTGGCCCACACAACGCACTAAATAGAAGGATAGCTCTTTGGAGGCCCTGATGTGGTTTGCCAGAGGTAGTCCCTGCATGGGCCAAACCACATCAGGGCCAGTTGTGGCACGCCAGCTTAGAAACAGTGCCATCATTGCCAGACCTGTCCCACATCTGGTTGACAAAACAGTTGCCATACCAGCAGTGCTGGCTCACACCTGTCTGGTATGTGGGAAAGATCTGAATTTAGTGGTCCAACCCTCACCTGTGGTCATGAGGTTTGGATCAGGACTTAGAGAACCAGATCCTGGATCCAAGCCTTAGAGATGAGGAGCTCAGAGTAGAGCTGCATCTAAAGGTGAGGTGGTTCCCCAGGACCACAGGGTAGACCCTGAATTCTCTGCAGAGATCAGATGTCCTCTCTGGTCTGGGAAACCTGAGGTCCCCCAGGAGGAGCCAGACAGTGTCTCCGGGGTCAGGGTTTCTCTCGTGGACCTGTGACCTCCTCGACCCGACCACAGATAAGAGGTGGAAAATGGAGATGAAGAAAAGCACAAGCAGAATAAAACAGAAATGGGAAACAGAGACGACAGAACCTGAAGGTGTTTGGGTAAACAGCTGACAGAGAGCTGGAAACCAATAAATGGACCAAACTCAGAAAGAAAATGGAAATAAAGAAAAGCACAAAGAAATGAAAGAGCTCTGAGGGGAAATCAGACCATTAAAGCAGAAAAAGATAAAACCCCTGCAGCAGGTTTCACATTTCTCTGATGAGTTGACGACAAACAAACTTGCTGAAGGTCACCGACATCGCTGTTTGTTCTAACACCCCCCCCCCCCCCCCCCCCCCCCCCCCCCCCCCCCCCCCCCCCCCCCCCCCCCCCCCCCAACCACCCGCCTCCCCTTCATACAACAGTTTAACCTACAACCACCCCCTCTTTCTTTCGCCACCTGACGAGCTTTGAAGTGCTAACGAGTTGCCGTGTTTTACTCGGGGAAAGAGCGCGCCACGCCGCATTCATTAAGGCCGCCGCAGGGCTGCGTTCAAAGCTGCTCTGGAGGGACGATCTGGCTCAGGTCGGGATAATTTGTGGAGGAACAACTGGGCTTTTCTCCTTCACTGGAGTCAACAAGTTTCATCTGGGCCCCCTCGTTAAAACTCATTAAGGCGCAGAGTGTTAGCATCTCCAGAACCCTGACACGGGTCATGAAGGACACAACTCTGACGATTTGATTTCTTACTTTTTAAAGAAATTCTGCAACAACTCAGTCCTGATTTCCACTTCTGAAACACTGAAGATGATTTAGAGAAGTGACTTTGGAAGCAGTTTCCATTCAGGTAGGAGGAAAAGTTCTGCCATTTAGCAGACTACTGTAGCAGTCCTCGCCATGCCTGGTGTTGGGGACGACTCTCAGCTACCACCACACAAACGGTGGTTAGCACAGATCAGACCATTAATCCGTTAAGATTAATACGTTAAGAGCGGAACCAGATTCCCATTTAGCAGATTAGCCTTTTGCTAATTTTGGAAACTGTTAGCAGTCCCACCAGTCTTTGAAAGCAGATAAAGACGTAACACAGGCCAGGTCAACTTCGTGGTTAATTTTAGCTTTTGTGTTTTTTCTAGGTACCGTTTAACCGTTTTGTCTTCTAATTTGAGCTTTTTGTGTTCATTTCAGCAAATGTGCTCTTTGGGAATTTTGCTAATCTTTACATTTTTCTGCTTTTTCAGCTATTTTGCAGCTATTTTTCTGGTAGTTTCAAGTTTTGTTTACATTTTTTTATTTACACTGAATTTTCACATGAATTATAATTTCTCCAGTTTTATTTGCTTCTTTTATCTAAAGTTCACTTGCTTTGTTTTCCCTTCCTTCTGTCCCCCACCATTTGTGTTCATTCGGCCACATCAGCACCGATTGTCTCCCAGATGCCGTCGTCACGGGAACAATGAACAGTGATGTGCAGCGAGCTGACGAAGAGGAGGAGGCGAGAAGGAAGATGACAGAGGTAAGTTGGGGCTGAAGGAGGAGGAGGACGACAGAACCAGGATCCACAGGTTTGACTGCAGGTTCATTTTGATTGGCAGGCAGGACCGGCCAATTGAGACGAACTAACAGAGCGGGACGCGGTCACCGGGGCGACCAAGAGTGGAACTATCAGAGCTGTCAATCAAGATGAGTTTGTGCGTCGATCTGTGTTTGTGGACAAATTTTACCAGTGTTGAGAGGACATTTCGTGTGGTCCTCATATTGGGACAAATTCCCTAAACTCCGTTTGGGGGTTCATATTAGAACTGGAGTGTGTGTCCATCTCTGTCAGGACTGACTTTTGGAGCATAGCTTCCTCTCCCATGATGCATTTCTCAGCTCAGCCTCACCTGTCAGTCACCTGTCGGTCATAACTGATGCACACCGTTGTTCAATCTGTGCAAAGACTCTCATTAACATAAATAATTGTTCTCCGTATCATCGCAAACCTGCAGCCAAAACATAAAACCATGTTTGGACCACTTCAGCAAAAAAGAGCCCAAACATGACCTCACTATCCCGAGGTCCTCACTTTGCCATGTATACAAGAACACACACACACACAATCGCTTTATTCACTATCAGGCATCTGTCCTGTTACATGTGTTATTACACATTTGTAGATTATAAAACCCCTGCAGTAAAACCAATTATAATTGGTTTATCTTTAACCATAAAACTAAACCTAGTTGTAATGTTGGGAATGGAATCCATAAGATCACATTTTAAAAAAGCTGCCATGTTGTGTTTTTGGAACCAGAGTCTGCTCTCTACATACTGATGTGTAGTTTTAAGTCCTGCCTCCTTCTCCGCCCAAACCTTAATATGGACATTCTTGTAAATGGACAGATAGGATAACTTTCTGGACTGTCTTATAGATGGACATATAGAGACAATCTAGGAAACTAAATTAAAGTGTTAATTTAGTTGTCCACAGACAGACGAATGGACGGCACCACAATGTGTGTCAGGAATACGTCCACATCGTTGGAGTGGAGGAGGCGGGACATAAAACTCAGAAGAACCAGCTAATGGGAACAGGGTTGTCTTGGATAACTAGCAGAGTCATCTTCGAATATTTTAAGCTGTAACCATCAAAAATCTTAGTTGACACAAAATTATTTTAAACAAAATAAAAAGCTGTTTCTTGGATGGAATGTGATATTTTCAACTTTTTCCACTCATCTACTGCAGAAAATAAAAAACAAATAATGTATCCACTGCCCCCATCTGAGTAAAGACTATGGGAAGTTTCATCAGGTCTCTGAGCTGCAGACTTTTCTCTGCGTTAATTAACAAACACTTAAATGAACCCAAGAGAAAAACAGGTTTTTATGGTATTCTTTAAAGACAGATAGATTTGATGTTTCAGTTTGTTTCAATGACATTTAAAACGTTCTGGCCTCAGTTTTTTCACTTTCTGAGTCTTTTCCAGGAAAAGTTGGTGAATTTATCTGGCTTCAAATAAAAAACAAATACTTTTTTTAGTTAAATAAAAAATAAAATATCTCTTTCCAAGTCTCCGTCGTCAGATTTCAGAGCGGATTTTACGGTTAAAAGTTTAAAACTTTGTTTTAAAAAGTCCAAAACAAACAGAATCGTATTTTTTATGACTCAGATCCTAAAGTTGTTTTTTTAATGCTGGTTTTGACATTTTGTTGGTTCTGATTTTTAGTAAATTCCTCAAATATCAAGTTTAGCATTTGAGGTTGATTCACTTAATTATTTTGCTGTGAAAGAAAAAATGACGAAACTTTTCGTTTATTTCTTTAAAAAATGTTTTTTTAAAGATGTAAAACAGCAGAACTGTTCAGGGACAAAACAATCATCATGAGACTCTTTAACACAACAACCACAAATCTCTGAAGTCTTATAGAGAAACAGAAACATGTCTGTCTGTCTCTCACACTCACACTCTCACACACACACACACACACACACACACACACACACACACACACACACACACACACACACACACACAC
>JAVKLF010000053.1:1655217-1669681 GCA_034783495.1 Millerichthys robustus
CCCACCGGGAGGAGGCCCCGGGGAAGACCCAGGACACGCTGGAGGGACTATGTCTCTCGGCTGGCCTGGGAACGCCTGGGCCTCCCTTCTGAAGCTGCTACCCCCGCGACCCGACCCCAGATAAGCAGCAGAGAATGGATGGATGGATGGATAAACAACAACAGGTTGACCTTTGACCTTGTGATATTGAACACAGTAGGGATCATTTTGATCCATGAAGGACTATTAGGTGCACGTAAAAGTCTTATTTTTTCTCAAAAAATCGTCACTGCACCTTATAATCTGGTGCTCCTTATATAATAATTCTGGTTGTGCTCACTGACCTCCAACAGATTTTATGTGGTACACAGCGTTTAAAAATCGGTCAAAATGTTTTGGTATGAGTTTTGCAAACAAAGTCCCCATCAGACAGAAATGCTAAACATGTCCCTGTGTTTCATGTCGACGGTGTTTTCTGTAGCTTCTGCGTGTAGCTAAAGCAGGAAACATCTGTCAGAGCTGCTGCTGCTGAAACACGAGCCTGTGTGTGTGTGTGTGTGTGTGTGTGTGTGTGTGTGTGTGTGTGTGTGTGTGTGTGTGTGTGTGTGTGTGTGTGTCAACTGTTAAACCAATAACACACATGCTCAGAGGCAGGTGGGAGTGTGTCGGAGTCCCTCGGCTCTTGTCATCAGAGTCTCGGCTGCAGCGCTACGCGCTAACGACACGAGGACGCAGGTGCGTTCCCGTCCACCTGACTGGATTCACGGTTTGAGGAGAGGAAGAACGTAAAACTCTTGTTTTGTTTTTAAAGAGCTTTTTCCCAAGGAGAACGGTGACTGATCAAAGCTGAAGGAGTTGCTTTTCGCGTCTTCAGAACTTCCTGTTTTTCATCTTTTTTTTTGTTTTTCCTCTTTTGTTTAAGACCAGAACTCACACCCACACGATTCCTAAAAACTCAACTCGCTGGAAAAAAATCAGGATTTAATTTACAGACTTTTCTGACAGCGTTCGTTTTAAATCAAACATCAACTCATCTGAAGGAGAAGAAGAAATGTTGGATTTTCTTGTCTTTGTAAAAAAAAAAATTAAAAAGAGAAATAAATTAAATTACTTATGCTTTGGTTGAATATTCTTTACTTTTATTTCTGCAGGTTTTTACCGTCAAGTTTTAACCAAAACAATCAGAAGAATCTCATGAAAACCTGGACATGAACACATGAACACCTGGACATCTGGACATGAACACATGAACACCTGGACATCTGGACATGAACACCTGGACATCTGGACATGAACACCTGGACACCTTGACATGAACACCTGGACACCTTGACATGAACACCTGGACATCTGGACATGAACACCTGGACGGACTTCAGTGAAACTCACACTAATTAACACGATCAAAGATGGCCGCTGCAGCCTTATAAAACAAAGAGAAACGAGAACGATTTAGTTAAATTTATGGATCTTGAGTTTAAATTTGGTGCGATGACAGCTGAGATACGTCCTCGTCTCTCTCTTCAGACTGAATCTGAGGACAGCACTGAAGAGGACCTGGTCCTAACGAGACCTGATCCAGGACCAGTTCAGCACACCTCAATAGGTTTTTGTTTTCAGTCTGAGTCAAAGGATCTGACACCGGGGGCGGGGGGTGTTCTGGTTCAGGGGTCCTGATGGGTCATGGCTGTCCTTAATCGAGCCCGAGCGTTAATTAACCTCCACACCTGCTGAAGGGGCGGAGCCTGAAAGGAGCTCACAGGTGACCTGACAGACGGCACATTAAATAACAAAACAGTATTTGAAATAAATAAAATTCTAACCATATTTCAACATTTTAAAGACAAATTTGAAATATTTAAAATAATTTTAAACAATTTAAACGTGTGGATATTCTGCCGTTTTGTTGCTTGTTTGCTAAAATCGTAAAACTGATAAAATTGAAATACATTTATTTTGTATAATTCTGTGTAACGTTTAGATTTGTGACTTTTATCCAGATATTTATTTACAAATTGTTTTTAATAAATCTGCAGTTTGTTTTGTGTTTGACAAACAAATTTATTTAAAAATTGTTTTGCCATTTCGTGAAATAAAACTATTAATTTGCGTTGGATAAAAGTTAATAAATTATCCACTAAATTTATCTGTTTCTAATGTTAAAATACGTAGATTATTTTTATTCTTATTTTGACGATTTGGGTTTTATTGTAGGATTAGATTGTTATTATTTTAATTATTTATTGTCATTTAACGTAGCTAAGTTTTAGATTGTTAGGGAAAATGCAAAATGTTCAGAAAGTTTAAAATTTTTAATTTAAATTTGAAAAGCTAATTAGTTGTAGCTGAAACAAATCTGTAGCTGAGACCAGAAGACAAATCAGTCACAGTTGGATAATTCTGCTTTCATTTGTTTTTGATATTATTGTAAGTTTTAGATTGTTAGTTAAATGTTCAGAAACTGACATTTTAAATTTAAATTTGAAGAAAAAATTCAAAACAAGTCAGTCGAGTAACTTTTCTCTGTGTTTTTAGTTTTATTTTTTATTTTTCATGGATCTGAACTCAAACTTTTCCCGTCCATCCTCTCAGGGAATTCTGGGAATGATGGCAGCTATTGTTGGCGGCAGCGTGTGATTGGTGGAGCATGTCCACCGCTGACAGCCGGGACAAAGAGTGGGGGGGCGGGGCTCGGGGGTGGGGGGTGGGGGGTGGGGGGGGTCATGGCTGACCAAGTAGAACTAATCCACCCCTTCCTCACCCCCTGGACTCACCCGTCTTCAGACCCCGCCTCTGACCCCTCTGCTGGGTGGACCCGGGTCACAAAGGAGGAAAAACTGAACCGAGACTCCAGAGTCTTTAAACTGGTTCAACATTTATTTAACAAATTAAAAGCATATTCACTAAGTGAATTAAAACTAAAAGTGAAATTGAATCATTTAAAAATGCTAAGATAAAAAAAATGACAAATTTACTCTTTTAGAGTTCAATATGTTGAGCAAATACTTTGAGCTTTTAAGAGTCAAAAATACTTTTGTTTAAAAATTGAAGACCTTTACAGAATTACAGAAAAATCTGCAAATAAAAAAAAAATCTAAATTAAATTTGTAGGAAAATGGTTTAAACCATTTATGAATTAAATACCACAAAAAATAAAGACTATTACAAACTTGCATCAAAAGAAAGTATTTTATTTAATAAATTTTCTAAATAAAATAAATTAAAAATTTCTAACTTCAAATTATTTCACTTTTGTCTGATTTAAATAACTGTAAGATACTTTAACTTTATGATTAAAAAACATCACTTTAAGGTAAATATGTCTAAATACTTTTATTCAGTTATTCCAAATAAATTCAGTCCTCACTGATCTATATTCTAATTTTAATAACTACACCTTTTACCCATTGAATATTTGTTTCTAAATGTTTACAAACTTTGATCAAATGTCAAAATAATAAAAGATTTTCAAGTTTTAGGAAACTTTCATCTAAACTGCAGATAAATTTAAAGTTTCAGCTAAAAGATCTTTTACTTTGATCAATTTAATTATTAAAACTTCATAGTTGATGGATTAAAATTAAGATTTAAATTAAGAGTTTAACAACTTTAAGCTCCACAAACTTCAGCTGAAATAAAATAAAATCAGTCAGGATGAGATTTATTTTGGGGTTGTCATGGTTTAAAGCAGGAACATCGTGAACTAAAAGAAAATGTAATTTCTCTGCGAGTTGATCCTTAAATTTGAGACGTGATTAAAAAGTTCTGGATGAGCTCGGTCCATGAGGTCTTTTTGGATCTGATGAAAGTCACATGACCAACATTTTGCTCTCATTTTCAGACATTTACAGACGAAACTGGTTTTTTACCCTTCGTATTTTACCAAAGTAAGGTGTCAGTCTGCTGGCACTCAGCGGGTCTCTGCGGAGCCGCGAGGGTTCGAGTTTCACGCTCCGGAGAGCGGCGAATCAAACGCTGCTGATCTCCTTAACCACCAACAAGCCCCGCCTCCCATCAGGCTCCGCCCCCCAGGACACTGGAAAACCGTAAAGTCCATGTTCTCCAGGTCCAGCTGGTTCGGTTCGAACCTGCCTGCAGAATAAATCATAAGAAAATCCCAAACTAACCTTACTGAAGGTTTTAACCCAACAGACCCAACGTTTGTGCTCAGGGTGGGACTTAGCAATGAGTCTCAGCTACTACCACCCTGAGACCCAACGTTTGTGCTCAGGGTGGGAGTTAGCAATGGGTGGGAGTTAGCAATGAGTCTCAGCTACTACCACCCTGAGACCCAACGTTTGTGCTCAGGGTGGGAGTTAGCAATGAGTCTCAGCTACTACCACCCTGAGACCCAACGTCACGGTGGGAGTTAGCGAGGACTCTCAGCTACTACCACCCTGAGACCCAACGTTTGTGCTCAGGGTGGGAGTTAGCAATGGGTGGGAGTTAGCAATGACTCTCAGCTACTACCACCCAGAGACCCAACGTTTGTGCTCACGGTGGGAGTTAGCGAGAACTCTCAGCTACTACCACTCCAAGTTTTAGCTCAATATCTGCAAACTGGACCGACTGATGAGACAAAATCCTGAGACATTTTGTAAAAAACTGAATCTAAAACAAACACGGGCCATAAAATCCTAATTGTTTTTCTTGTTCATGTGGCCACAGAAGGGCTTAAAACTACCCAGCATGCACTGCTTCAGGACCAAACAATCACCTGTTAGGTACACTTCTGTCTAATTAAATGTCGCTCTTTAGCTGCGCCAGAAAACTTTCAAGTAAAAAAAAACTATTTTCTTAAGATCTTCACTAAAACAAACACCAGAGAGGATCCAGAACCCAGATCTGCAGGACCCAGGTCTGCAGGACCAAGTCCAGTGGGAACTACGTGTCCCCCGGTTAACCCTCCTGCCTGTGGAGGTGGGCGGGGTCCAGCGATCGGTCACGGACCCGCCCCTGTCGCCCCGGACGAGCCGAGCGCTGAGGGACCGACAGAAACAAACACATTCAGTTCAGCAGGTCCAGACCTCCTGCTGGTCCTCCAAACGAACCGGGGTGTCGTTTCCATTAATTTGTTCAGCTGCCCCCCGTCCCCCCACCCCATCACAACGCTGCGTTTAATGAAACCCGACGCCCCTGCGCCGTCTGTACACAGCTGCTACCATGAAACCGCCCTGATCCTCCTCGTCTTGGTGTTTCTGGAGATCAGTGGGCCGACCGATCCACAAACCAGGTCCAGTTTAAAACCAAACCACTCCTGAAAGGAGTTCCGGTTCCCAGACACTCTGTGGTCCGGGTCAGAACCTGGTCACCTTAATGTGGACAGATCCAGTTTAAGTCCGAGAAAACACAGATGTTTTATAAAATGTAAAAAACATCAAATGTTGGGAAAAAAACTGGATTATTTTTAGTACAAATAAAACCCAAGAACTCAGAAGCACTAATGCACCCCCATATCATCAGAGAGGTTTTCTGAACTGTGAGCTGATGTCCACCTGGACGGTCCCTGTCCTGTTTGGTACAGTTCTGAAAAAAAACTATAAATCTGGATCCGCCCACCTTACATGGCTTCTTCTTTGCCTGATAAAGCTTTAAACCGCACGTGTGGATGGTGCAGTGATATGTGTTCATAGACAATGAGAAGTGGTCCAGAGTCCAGAACAGAACCAGACCTGCTTTGAATGTAGAGGCTTGCAGACTTCACCAAAATAATCTAAATGATCTTTTATATTTTTTCATAGTTTGGACATTTAACTTCTTTATAAAAAGATTCAAAATATTGTTTTTTCAACATCTTAAATTTACTGTCTCCTCCTCTACTGATGGGGGCCTCCCCAGACCCCAGACCCATCTTATCAGCACCCCGACACGGCCCGGATTACACGGCCCCAGTGGCTGCTGGGAGTTCTGCTAATCTGACGGCACATTAATATTAAACACAAATCCTGCCAGGCGGTGGGAGTTTGGCTCAGAGCCACCGTTGTTGTGGTTTTGGCCGACGGACCAATCAGCTGCTGAGTTCAGTCCCTGTGGAACCAACGAGCTGCAGAACCTGTCAGTCAGCACGCAGGGACAAAAAACCCGGCCGGTCCGAGCGGCGGACCCGACCTGACGGGACAAATTTAAAACGAACCGAAACGGAAACTCAAAACGACAAACATCAGCTAAACTCGAGGCTTTTTTAACAGTTGGTGAAAATATTTTAGCCTCAGCAACTTTCTAAACATTTTTATGTCAAATTTACAAAATAAAACTCAACATTTTACAGGTTAAAAACAAACATTTAGTAGAAAACAGTAAAGTTTTTCCTGAAATAAATCAAACTAAAATCAAAATCTAAAAAAAAAAAAACGTAAACTTTTGAGATTCTTTTTCGATAAAACAGACATGGAAGATGGGCGATCGTGTAACTGCCACTGCAATGTGTTTGTTAGCAAAATATCTTACGAACCAGGGCATGAATTCTGTTAAATCTCTCAGAAAGTTAACCACTAGATTTAAATCTAAACCTGATTACCTGCTGAGGTAAATACGTTAAAGATGGCCGACACGGCTAGTTAGCTTTAGCAAACAGCTCGGTCAGATACGGAGCTGAAACTTGGTGTGGTAGTAGCTAAAGGTCATCCCTAGCCCACACTCTGAGCACCAGTCAGGGAGGACCGTGGTCTGGATTTGGGTTCTGCACAGGTGACAGAGCACAGTTAGCATTGTGGATGACTCTCGGCTACTACCACACCAACTTTTAGCTTGGTATCTGTAAAATTTACCGACATTTTAGTGGCGCCATCTTGGATTGACTTATCAGCTGCTGTATCATTTTATGATTATTTCCAGAAGGTCCTGCCTAATTACTTGGGTAGCTCCAGATATTTTGCTAACAGACAAAAGCACTATCACCCAATTTTGTCAAAACCTCCTCTGAATGTAGTTTTAAAAAAAGTTAATTAAATGTAATCTGTCGGGATTAGCCGAGGTTCAGTCATCTGTTTATTTTAATTTCACCTTTGACCTCAGCTGCTGACGAGCTCCGATTGGTCGGTTCTGACCAGGGCCGACTCATCTCCGTTTAATAAACTGACTGGGAGTCGGGATTTAACGCTTCGACAGCTCCCTGATCCCACAGGAAGTGGATTTCCATCCTAATTTGGGCGTCGGAGGCGGAGCGTGAGGCTGCCTGAGGAAGAGGAGGCTGATGTGTTTATCGTGGTCTGTTTGTTGATCGCAGCTCAGACGGTAACATGCTCACAGTAACCGGACCTCTGCTGCAGATTTTTAGAGGAACCTTCTGACTTTTTTGTTTTTTGTGCTTCATCCCAAACGTCACAGATTCTGACCACGTTCACTGAACAGATCCAGATTATTCCTGTCGGCCTCAGAGTTTCTGACGGGTTTATTGGTTCTTTTTTTTTTTAGGTGTTGCTTCAGTTTCAGGCAGAACTCAAACCAGGGTTCAGGTTCTCAGACCCACACGAGACCCAATAAAAACCTGATAGCACGAGCTAAAGACCCGTTATCCACGCCTCGAGAGATAAATTCAGACGACATGAAACCAGAGACAGAAGAAGCAGCCGAAACGAGTTTTATCTCCGAGAGGAAACATTGGATATGCCAACAAAACTTCACCTACCTTCAGAGGAGCCGAAGGGGGAAATAGGAAGCAGCCGAAACACCGATAAAAAAAAACAGAGAAGAAAAAAATGTTATTGCATAGAAACAGATTTCTAAACATTTATGTACAGATTTAACTAAACATCTAAAAAACCTTTATTTAGGAGAAAGATGCCGAGACTTTTAGCTTTTACTTAAGCCTTTTGCTACTTTTAGCTTCTAGCCAGGCTTCTGCTAATGTTAGCTTTTATCTAGCCACATGCAACATTTAGCTTATAGTCAGGCTTCTGCTACTTTTAGCTTCTAGTTATGTTCTACATTTGGCTTGTAGCCAAGCTACTGTCACTTTTAGCTTCTAGCCAGGCTTCTGCTACTTTTAAGAGTCAGAGCACAAATATTTTTCCCATTGATGAATATTTATGTTTAAGATTTCATTTTTTCATTTGTTTTAAACATTATTAAATTAGATTTTTAAAAAAGAATAAATTGGTTTTTTTGTTGTTTTAAATTCGTTTTTCTTCTGCGATGGTAACAAAGTTGTAGTTTTTATGTTTTGGAAAGAGGAAATTTAAAACTAAATTAAGTAGAAATGTATATTTAAATTAATTGTTGAAGTGCGATCAGCCTTGTTGAATTCTGTTTTTCATCTTTTTAATCTTCTACGACTGTTTTAACCCTCCTCTTCCTCAGTTCTTCCTCTCAGCTGCCTCTTGGAGGACGTTCGCCTTGAAGCAGCCGAACCTCTGAGCTCGGTTATAACTCATCAGCTGAAGTCCTCTGAGACGAGTTATTTCCTGTTCAGGGGGTGAAAGGTAAAATCTCATCCTTCAACCATAAATTCAGAGCCTGTTTAACCCATAATCCTCTGCTTCCTGTGGACGGCTCAGAACCAGAACCCAACCAGGTGGTCCGGCTTCAGGGTCGGCGAGGGACTCCGCGAGACGTTAATGAATCGACACGCGTGACGGACGGCAGCGTGAGATTCAAAGCAGAGACGACCTTTGACCTCCTGAGCTACACAAACAACACATCCAGAAACCAAAGAAGAAGAAAACTCGTCCGTCAGATGGCGGGAACAAACACCAGACCTGAGGGGGGACCGGACCAGGAGCCAGGACTTCATTTGGTGTCAGTAAGTACCCAGTACACACCGAGGTTGGTAACCTGCTTTGTGACCTGGTATTTTCCCAGTACTTTCCCCAGGTAGGTATCTTGGTACGTCCCCCAGTACACACCGAGGTTCGTAGCACAGTATGTTCCTGGTACTTTCCTCAGTTGGTGTTTCAGTACATCACCTGGCATCTTTACCAAGTAGGTAGTGCGGTATGTCGCAGTATTTTTCCTGGAAGGTTTTGAGGTACATCACCTGGTGCATTCCTCATTAAGTCACTCGGTACGTTGTGTATACACAGTAAGTACCCAGGTAGGAAGCCCAGTACATCACACAACATGTTTTCTAGTAGGTCACCCAGTATGTTCCAATGTACCATATAGGTACTCAAAAAGTACCAGATAGGTGGCTGATATGTACACACCTGGCAGCATAGGATGGTATGTTCCCAGTACTTTCCCCAGTACTTCACTGAATACGTTCCCAGTATGTGAGTACTGTTTGTACCATGTATGTACTAGGTACTAAAAGTACCTGGATGTTTTGTGCTTTGCTGCATGTTCTGGTTCAGCTCAGAACATCCATTAACTCAAAAATATTGTCAAAGTTAAAAAAAATATATCTTTAAACTGAACTTGTTTGAGGAGCCACCTGCAACAGGTAAGATATTAACTGTTCACGACCTCTTCACAGAACCCAACACCTCTCCTTCTACTCAGGAAGGCTGTCGGGTAGAAACAAAATCATCTTAAAATGTTGGAGTCACTTTTCCTCCGAGTCAAACTGGGCCAACAGAACCAAAGGATTCTGGGTAAAACATAATCAGCTCACAAGTTTGGCACAAAAACTGTCTCTTCATCTGAAAGGAAAACAGAACCCACGGCTGACGGCTCGGCCGGTCGGAGTGGAAACACCTCCAGCCGCGTGGACCGGCGGATCACAGATGCATTGTGGGGAAAAACGCGGCCGGCCTGGGTTCGGACTCGGGCTCGGCGTTCACGTTGAGCTCTTCTAATCTGTGCGAGTTCATCAGCGACCCGCTGCGGCCTGTTTGCCAGAAACCGGCTCGTATAAATGTGGCGTCTTACCGCAGCGGGCCCACCCAGCAGCCAATCAGAGGGCAGGGAGGGGGCGGCATGGGAGCGAATTAATGAAGAGGACTTGCTCGTTAGGAGGAGGAGGACAAGGACACTCAGAGGACTGAGACATATCCTAATGTATGTTTGGAAAGTCTTTTTAAAGCTAAAATGTCCAATGTTTAGCTGATAAATAAGAATTTATTTCAAACAGGTTTTTAACCACGTGAGGTCTTACCTGCTGGGATCGCGCTACGCGGGGGGGAGGGGCTAACGGTGGTCAGGTGTGAGGATCACCTTCGGTCCTGCTGTCCTCGGATCCAAATCAGCCAAGTCATTTTAATCCAAAGATTAAAACAAATCATTTATCTCCAAAAGGCTCATAAACTCAGAGGATGAGCCTAAGTTGTGTCGCAGTCAGGTCTGACTTTCAGAAAACAGAATTTTAGCTCCAAAAAAGTTTAACCCTAAGCTAAAACGCCCTGTTGAGTTTTCAGAAGTCACGGTGATCCGAAGCTTTTAAGCATTTAGTTAGCATTTTGTCATTTTTTAGACGTGGTTAGAACTATTATTTTGCTTATTTCATAACATTTGGTTAGCATTTTGTCATTTTTTAGCATTTGATCAGTCTTTTGCGTATGTTTTAGCATTTGGCTAGCATTTTACCCACTTTTTACCATTGTTAGCATTTTGTTAGCTTATTGGTTAGTTGTTTGCTCACTTTTTGGCCTTGGTTAGCATTTTGTGACATTTTAGCTTCAGCTTATGGTCACTTGTTAGCCCTTGGTTAGCCCTTTTAGCTCAGCTTCTGAAGAGCAGCAGCCATGGAAGCCCAGAAACAACAAACAGACGTCATTTGAAAGAAAAAAAGTTTGTTTGTCATAAACAAACCTGGAGACACTGATGCCAACAAACACCAGAAACAGCAAAGATAAAAAAAACTCTTAAGAGAAAACCTTGAATGTTTAAATAAAGAGTTTCCTCGTTTTTAACATTAAAATAAAAACATTTTAATCGGGTTTAAAGTGTTTGAGACGTCGGCTCAGTCCAGCCCAGATATTCTTCGGCTCGTTATAAGAGATGAAATCAGCTGCGGCTGAAGGTAAATGCTCTCCTGCAGCATGGAGGCATCAGTCCACCTCCTGCTGCAGCAATCAACTCCCAGAGGAAGAGGAGGAAGAGGAGGAAGAAAGCCAAACACAGCCGAAAGTGTTTGTTTGATATTCATGTGGATCACAGGAGATCCATTCCTATTCATGGAAAAGGATAAAAACACGAATCTGACTGATGGAGACGAGAAGAGCCGAGGGTTACAGCAGCCCGAGATTTTACATTAATCAGCTGAAACATTTCCACGCCGTTCGTGTGACCTCACAACAACAGAGAGAGGAGGAAATGGGCAAATCATCAGCTCAACGGCAGCTAAAATCACAGACAAAAAGTTCAGATTTTATTCTTTGGTTTTGTTTTCAAATCAAAAACTAAACTTAACACTAACTAAAATTCAAACAGCTCAAATTGCTAGCTAAAATTAGCGGAGCACAAGCAAAACATAGCATATGGCTAATTACAAGCTAAAATGAGCAAAAACAACTAGCTAAAAAGTAAAAAAGGCTAACCAAGTGACAAAAGGCTAAATGGTAAAAGTAGAAAATGGCTATATTTAAGCTAAAAGTAACAATTCAACAAAAAAGTAGCAGAACGTGGGCTAAAAGCAAAGCAGTAACTAGAAGCTAAACGCAGCAAAGGCCTAGCTAAAAGTGACAAATGTCTAAATGCTAAAAGCATCAAAAAGTTAAAAAGCTAGTAAAAGCTAAAAGCAGCAAAATGATAGCTTACAGTAAAAAGCAGCAGGAAGTTATCTTTAGTTAAAGGTAGCTAAAGGCTAGCTAAAAGTAGCAGAACAGTAGCTAAAAAAGAAAAACTGTAGTTGAAGCAGATTTAAAAGAAAACGATAAATTTGAAGGAGCTAAAAAGAATGAAATAATATTTCTAAATAAAGTTACATTTTTAAAAATATCTTTAAAAGTTACAAAAACCAAAATTGCAGTCGCCTGAATGAGCCAAATGTTTGGATATACAAACAGCTAAAATAGAACACACTACGCAGAGGCAGATACAGCTTAAAGGATGAAAGGAAAAATAAAATGTGAATAATGCTGACTCAGCGTTAGCAGACTGGTCCGGTCCCCTGAACCTTCAACAATTCAAAAAGCTTTAAGCCTTCAAAAGCTAAAAGTCTGACAGAAACCTCGAGACAGAACCGGGACCTCCCCAAGTTCGTTAATCCACCTGCTCTGTTTCCTGTCGCGATACGTCAAACTGTCAGCGGCGGTCCCAAAGGACCGGACCCAAACTCTGGTCCGCGTTCGGTTTTATTACCAAACATTCCAGCTGTGGATCTCTTCAAACTGCTCCCATCCCACATGGACCAGAAATGAGACCCGCTAGAAAAAGAACCAGAACCAGATGTTCCTGGAATTATCCGCGGCCCGTCACAGACTAATAGCTGGTAATCTTTAGGAAAAACGGCGAGCTGTCACCTCTTCTCTGACGCCGCGAGAGAAACGAGCCTTCACACCTGGTCATTAGGCCAAGGGCTGAGAACTACAGCTCCCAGCATGCCTCGGGGCGCTGACAGGAAGGCAGCTGAGAGTCGAAACACTGAGCTGTCATCAACATACCAGCCGAAACACAATCGTCATGGCAACATCCTCCAGGAAGCCCTGAGCGGTTAGAGGAACACAAGAAGGAAGGGCAGGTGGAAGTGAGAAAAGGAAGGAAGGAAAGAAGGAAGGAAGGGACAGGTGGAAGGGGAAAGAAGGAAGGAAGGACTCGAAAAAATAAATTGCAGAACAGAAATGAGGAATAATGAAGGAAGCAAGGATGGAGGAAAGGACAGAAAGATAGAAGCGGAGAGCACCAGCTAAAGCAACAGGTTAGCTAAAAGTAGCAAAATATCAGCTAAAAGAAGCAAGAGTTACTAAAAATAGTCAGGTGATCTTTGAACTTTGATCTAAAATTAGCATTAGCATTATTAAAAGTAGCAGTCTTAGCAGCAGTAAAATAAGCATCAGCAGAATGTGTTATTAGCATCAGCAGAAGAAAGTCTAAATTGTAAGTATTATTATAGGTTTTAAATAAATATTTACAAAATAAAAGTGAAACTGAAATGCTTTAATAAAACTTCTTTCAGCTCAGGTTTATAAAGATCATAAAATAAAACGGTCCTCCTGATTTACTGCAGATCAGCTGGTTTTTAATTTTTACAGTAAAATCCTTCGGTGTACTTTCACTCAGAACTGTTAAACTCTAAATATTTTCCCCGAGCGTGGTTGAAATGACAGCAGGAGCAGCAAAAAGCAGCTGAACAACCAGGAGTTTGAGCTGCAGGCCCGGTTTGAAGCATAAAACAGAACATGGACATTTAAATTAACGTCATAACTCCAGTCTGAGTCAGGTTTTTCAGAGATGAAGTGAAACCAGAAGCCTCCCGGAGGGAAGCTGGATCATCAGAACCAACCAGGTGATGAAAACTGGAAATAAATCATGAAAAAGAGCCAGAACTTTCCAAGCAGAACTCGGAGCGCACCTCATCAACCGGAGCCTCCGTTAGTGTAAACCTCGTTAGGACCCGGAGCATAAAACTTTTATTTTCTGTTTATCCCAGATGCTTTATTATTAACAGACCGAGTTGGTTCTGGTTCTGAACAAGGAGGAGGAGAAAACTCATGACAGATCGCAAAGAGTTTAGACTTTGGGTCGGAAAAAAAAGTTTTGAGCCAAAAACATGAGTTCACCGCATGAGAGTCCTGCCGACGACCCAGAACCCAACAGAACCTGATGAGCGAACGAAAAGCAGCCGAACGGAAGAAAATCTGTAGGAAATGAGTTCCATCAAAGTTTTTTTCTTAAAGGTCCGTTTCTCTTCATTAAGATTAATAAACAGAAATGAAAATGATTTCAAACTATCAGCCGATTGACTGAGAGTCCGTTCAGAACCAACTGAGGACCGGTTTGAATTAAACGGGTTGTAATTATTGGCATCAAGTCACGACTATTAATTATTCTGGGTAAAATAAAAGAGTCACAACTTATTTATTTTAGATTATTTTCCAAGAAGTAGTTTATTTGGATGTCCGTCCTCTCCGGGTTGGACTGAGGTTCTCTAAAGAAGTGTTTTTTTAAAGTGGGGTCCCAATGGGGGGGCACCAGGGGGTAGGGGGACCTCAAAAAGTTGAAGGGAACATAAGAAAACGAACACAAAGAATAAAAAAAATTACATTTCATGAGTTTTAATCAATATAAACACAAAGCTGTTTTTCACTCAGCTGGAACGACAGACGGATGGATGGATGGATGGATGGATGGATGGATAACAGATGGATGGTTGGTTAACGGATGGATGGTTGTTTAATTGATTGGATGGTTGGTTGGTTGCTTATTGGATGGATGGTTGTCAACGGTTGGTCAATGGATGGATGGTTGGTTAATGGATGGATGGTTGGTTAACGGATGGATGGTTGGTTAACGGATGGATGGTTGTTTAATTGATTAGATGGTTGGTTAATGGATGGTTGGTTGGTTGCTTATTGGATGGATGGTTGTCAACTGTTGGTCAATGGATGGATGGTTGGTTAATGGATGGATGGTTGGTTAACGGATGGATGGTTGGTCAATGGATGGATGG
>JAVKLF010000053.1:1717034-1732817 GCA_034783495.1 Millerichthys robustus
AAACGCCAGCTAAACTGAAACAAACGCCAGCTAAACAGAGACAAACACCAGCTAAACAGAAAAATGCTAGCTAAACAGAGACAAACGCTAGCTAAACAGAGACAAACGCCAGCTAACAAAAGATTTAAAGTTGTACAAGGTAGCTAAATGTAACAAAAGTAAAAGCTAAAAAGAGTAAATGCTATCTAACAGTTACAATAGTTATGAAAATACTAAAAGTGTCAAAAGGCTAGCCAAAAGCTTTTTAGTAGCAAAACAGCGGTCAAAAGCTAAAAAAAATAATAAATCACTGTCTAAAGACTAAATGTTACCACAGTCAAGCTAAAATCCAAACAGCTAAATGCTGCAAAAGGCTAAAAAAATTAAGGGCAGCAAATGCTAGCTAATAGCAGCAAAAAAGCTAGAAAGCAAAATGTAAATGTAGCAAAATGGTAGCTAAAAGAAACAAAATGTGGTCTGGAGCGAACGTAGCTAGCAAAAGCAACAAAACAGTAGCTAAAAACTAAAAGCAAAACATTAGTAAATAGATAAAATAGAACAATAGCTCAAAGCTAAATGTTACTGAGGACTAGCTAAAATGAAAGTAGATAGCTAAAAGAAAAGAAATGTTTCAGAAGAATCTGGATGTAAATCTACGGGGAAGTTATTCGTAAAGAAGTAGAAAAGTCACAGCAGCCATCGGCTGAATGAGCCAAACATTCTGATATATGAACAGTTAAAACGAAGACCATTTCCGACTTCAACACCAAAAGCCCAGAGGCAGAACTACAGAAGAACCCGGTCTTTACTGGACCAGAATCAAGAACCATTTTCATCAGGACCAACATCAGCTGAAACATTAAAAGCCAGAGTTAACGCAGCGTCCAGTCAGGCCAGGACCGTTTACAAACAAAAATAAAAATAAAGGCCCTCTTTTCATTACATGGTGGCACCGCTTTGTTCTTCGGAACCTACGAGAACGTGGCTGGACAGAACCTGCTTCGTAGAACTCGACCGAGACTACGAACTGGTGCAGGATGAGTCGGGTCCCAAACAACCTCAGAGCAGAGCAGCAGCGGGTGATATGCATTCTGACCTTCAACCTTCCCTATAAATCACATTTGGACCTTTAAACACACAGAAGCTCGGAGGCAGAATCAGGCGTTTACTAAAGACAACAAACTGGTTCTTTGTTGGGTTTTATAGAACCCGTTTGGAAGCAACCGCAGCACCAGATCTGAACTAAAACTGAAACCGCTCCAGCCAAGAACACGTCAGAATGCCCTCTGAAATCCAAAGCTGCAGGTAAATCCACCGTAAGGCCATTTCCTGCCTCGTTCTTAGTTTGAAATCTGAAAACAGAACCGTAAGGACGTAGATCTAAACTCAGTTTTTAAAGAAAATCAGACAGTCGGTGTGAGATCCAAAAGATGAGTTCAGTGTCAGAACTGACAACAAAAAAACAAATATTACAAAATAAGACTCAAGATGACAGCTGATACTGATACTAGTTATTACACAAACTGCCCCAAATTTAAGCCTTTATCTCTATTTATAAAAGCAATTTCCTGAAACGCATCTGATCGGGCTTCTTTACACTAAAAATAACAAATACCAACATTATTACAAAATAAAAGAATAAAATCTAAATATTTAGGTGTTAGAATAAGCTCTAGCAAATTCTTCCTAAAATCTACTAGAACACATTTCTGTTAAAACGACGAATGAAAACTGACATCATTCAAAAAGATATCTACAACAGGTAAGATTTTACACACACACCCACTTTAAAAGATCTGAATTATCCCTTTAAGTCTTTTTAAAGTCACTAAATAACAAAAGGTTCAAAGACTTTTAGGCCTTAAAAAATGTAACGTTACACAACTTTATATTTGTTAATATTAGTAAAAATCATTTTAATAAAAGTGTTTTGGCATCAGAATTAACTGGTGAAGAAGAAGAAATGAGGAAAATGTCTGCCAGACTAATTTTAGATGTAAAACCGGCCAGTCAAGCTGACGCAGGCCGTAATCCAGCGGGAGGAAGACCCCTCAGGGCTTGTCCTGACGAAGCACAAATATTCACACGAGAAACACAAACGCCTCCTGACGGAATCCAAGGTGGTTTCTCTCGGACCGAACAGAGGACCCAATCTGACTGTTCTCAGAGAGGAGCTAAAACAAACTGCTAACGTGCTACAGATGATCTGAAACCAGTTTCTGCTCGACACTAGCGTCCACAACTTCCCCATAAAGTCAGGAATTAATTAATCCAAATTAAAAGATGAGTCCCTAATAAGATTCACTTTATTTTTAAGAGCCAGCATAAATCTGTTTACAGAAGCTAAACCAGAAAGGCAAAATTGTAATTTGATTTAATTAGAGCTGAAAAATCTCTTTATTTTTGTGCAGGAAAAGATGAACACATAAATACACTTTGGTTAAATTAAGGTAATACGACATTTGTGGTTTCAGCTGCTTTTAACAGATAATTGGAAAACATTTTACCGTATATAAAACGACAGCAGATTAAATTTATCGAGTTTTATATTTTCTGCTAAAACAGGGTGAACACAGAGTTGTTACAGCTAAAAGATGCAGAATATTAGCTTAAAACTAACAGAAGCAAAAGGCTTTTTAGAAGTTACAAAACATTAGCTAAATGTATCAAAGGGCCAGCAAATGTAACATTTGTTTCTATAAAGTGGGAAACAAGATAATTCTAAATTTAGCAAAAAGACAGCCAAATATTAGCAAAAGGTACAAAAACACAACAAGCTTGCTAAAACCAAAAAGGACCATGAGGTATGAAAACTGTATAAGAAGACTAGCTAAAAGCTAAATACAACAAAGGGTAAGCTGAAGGCTAGAAGTTGCACAATGCTAACAAAAATGAACACTAGCTAATAACAATATTGTAGCCAAAAATTACACTTATATTTGTTTTTTATTTTAATTTCTTTAAAATAAACCTGTTTGGTAAACAATCAGCTGTAGTTGAAATAAATAAATATTATCTAATAGTTCCTATTTCTCTGCAAACACTGAAACAATATTAACAAGTTTAACAACCAGCATTTTAAAATTGTGTTTTGTTTTTATCAGCATAATTCAAGGTTTGTATTTAGCAAAAACACTTATTTTAAGATTAAAAAAGCCACTTGGCGTTTAGTTTTAATTACTTCCGTTTACAGTTTGGAGCTTATAAAACAAACTCTGTGTGTATTCTCCCCATTTAAAACATTCTCCATTATTCTTACACAACAAAAACAGTACAGAAAATGTTTCCATTTCACACACATCAGTGAAGGCAACTCATCAATTCGGCACAGGAGGAATTTGGCGAAGTTAAGTTTTAAAGCAAAAATTTCGATTTTTTTTTTTCGATGAAATAAACAGCGTTCGTGAGAAAACGTCGAGCTAAAAGTTATATCCGCTGTTTGGTGACTCTTCCAACAACTTATTTATGCACCGCACATTCAGTTGGGTTTTGGAAGTCGTACTAGACATATAAGAAACGCATTTGTTAATGTAAAAACGTGACGTTTATGTGTGTTATGGAGTTGTGTTTATAGATAATGGCCCGCTGTGTGAGGCTAACACAAAGCTAACTCTGCTAGCTCGGCTTCCTGTTCAAAACACAACTTCCCCGACAGCTGGGCTCACAGCGAGAGAAGCAGCTGCTCTGTAGTAGAAATACAACCTTTCACGAAACTATCAAGTCACCGCTCTTAAGGGTGGAGAAAAACAGCGGTAAAGTACATTTGAAAGGAGTGTGAAGACGCTGGGATAACTCACCCGTCCATTGCACAACACGGAACTACGGAGCAACAGGTTTCAGCCAGCGGCCAGCAGGACACCCCGTCCACCGAAATGGACTCCTGCTGGAGACGAGCTCTAATTGGACGGATCTGGAGAATTGCGGGCGTAACTTCTCAGAGCCGGACGCTGATTGGCTAAAGCGCGACAACAAAGAGACGAGATTCCAAAAATCAAAGATTGTTTATGCTGCAAGATGTGTACCTCTGAATGGGAAAGCAGACAGATTTTTTCCTCTTTGAGCAAGTGGGCGTTGTCCGAAGAAAACAAGCCAGAACCCCACCAAAACAATCTTTAATTTATGAAATCGTGTAAACAAATCAATAAATATGGGTTTAAATGAGCCAAACTTCTAAATCTGCTGTTCCTTGTATGTTGTATTTTAGTCTATTTTTATATCCAATTTCGTCAGAATAGACAACAGAAGAGTTCATAACACAAGACCGAAAAAACAGATAAATGAGAAACTCTTCAAAATTACGAGATCAGCCCTTAAAAATGCCGTGCGCTGATTGTACTAAACTAAACCTGCATCTAATATAAGTATTGGACCAGTTTTCTCGTTCACTTCAGCGCACACCGTCTGATTTCTTTCTGTTCTGGTGTCATGTAACATGCTGGTAAATAAATCCTCGGTGTTTCAGGAAATGGTTCAGTGTACTGAAAGATGACCCAGCTGAACATACAAATAATTCAGAAGGGCACTAATGCACTGTTTTAATGTAAGAGTGGGCTGAATCTCATTGTAACAGATTAGCCTGTTTTTAATAATTTGCGGTTTATTTACTCTAAAAATGGAAACATGTACATTAAAGAACAGCTTCACTGCTTTGTTTTGCTTTAGCCACTAAGCGGCGGTGTCGAGCAATAAGTTGGAATTTCTAGCTAACAACTGCTGACGAGTAAACAACGAGTCAAGTCATTGGTCAGTCTATCTTCAACAACGTTTCCTATTGGTCCGCAAAGTTACCCCGCCAGTAGAGTCTGGAAACAGCGCCATAATTAAACTGCGCAAAATATTTGTTCTTCTTTAATCCAATTTGTTAATAATAAACGATAATGAGTTCGGTTCGAGATGTGAGTTCGTTAGATTCTCAGTAACTCATCCATAGAGTCGGGTCTGGTACCGATTGCGAAGGACAGTTTGAGCCGATGCTGAGCGGAGGCTAACCGGGGAGGCTAACGTTAGCATACAGCGGTAGCTCCGTTGTTTATTTACCGCTCATAGCTCCACAGCTGCCGGCTTCACCGGACATGAGCTGCCCGGTGAACCTTCAGGCCCTGCCCGGTGCAGTCTTTGAGGAGGTCTTTACTCCAGGAAACATGAGAGGAAGGTGAGTTTATTGGTAAAATGTGACAAAGTGACACGTGTACGAACTTTAATCTGGACTATAAACCAGCAGCTGTCAAAAACTCATGTTTACACCTGATAATTAATCAGTTGTATTCAATAAAAGTTGTAAAAAGTAATAAATTTATGATTTGAGTTAAAAAAATGGCGTTTCTGCAACAAAAACAAGTTGATAATCAGCTGATTTGCACGAATGAGTCATTGAGTTTCACCTGTTTTACACAAATTAAATGGAAACAAACTGCTCAGAACAAGAAGGTGAAACAAATCAGTTTTATTTTAAAATACAAACTAATAAAAGTTCAAGACGCTTATGATGCAGGTTCAAAGACTATTTATCAATTATTTCAAGTCTTTATAATCAAGTATGTGATTCAAAATTGAGGCTTAAACTAAGACGGTTCAACAGATCCAGGATACTTTTTTGTATAAACAGAAGCTAGAATATAGGTTCTTATTCTGAATTAGTTGGGTTTTTTTTCATTTAAAGTAGGCTGAAACTGATTGTGTTGGTGAAGTTAGCAAAAGAAGCCTAAACTATTAATATAGGCTTAAAATGTTCCTTCTACATCATCGCAGCACAAAGAAACTGGATCGTTTTGAAACGTCTACATCATTTTGCCCAGTCTTTATACTGCAAAGGTTTAAACAATTGCATAAACTTCAAATATATTCATGGTTTCTGAAATCATTTGTCAGTTCAATGACTTTAAATTCAAACACAACTTGTTTATTTTTTAGATTATTTCCCACTTATTTTGCTCATGGGGAGCAATCCTTTATGAGTGACAATAAAGCTATGCTATGCTATTCTATTCTATTATTCAGGCTGTAAAATATGACAATAAAATATAATCAAGCTGATTTAAAATAAGACATAAGGTCATGTTTGTTAAACAGATAAACACAGAAATGTAGTTTGTTTAAATAAATCATTTTAAAATTGTTTTTTCATTTCTGCTGTTTTGCAGAAACTCCTTCTCTCAGCTGAGTTTTCCTAAATCCAGATCGGCTCTGTGGGATGGCAGCCCAGCGGGCGAGAAGCTCCGCCTCCAGCTCTGCTCTCACAGGTGAACACACCTCCGACCTGCGTTTAGCCTCCTTCGCTGGTCCAGAAGTTTTATGACTGAAAAGTAACAAAATAAAATGCTAAAAGCCGACGTCATGTTTCTACGCAGGAAGCTGCGGGTCGTTCTCCTGGAAAAAGCCCTCCGTCTGGCGCAGCGCCACGCCCGCCGCAGCAACAAGCCCCGCCTCCTCTGCTTCTTCCTGGGATCGGCGTCCGTGAGCTCTGGTCAGATTTCACCTTCGTAGCTCAGGTTTGTCGATTCGTTCCACGTTCTGAGTCTAGCTGTGTGTCCTCTGTGGTCCAGATGAGGAGGGGATCGTTGTGACTCTGGACCGCTTCGACCCAGGTCGGGATCAGGCCGGGTCCGCTGGCTGGGTTCCATCCTCTCTCCTGCCCGGAGACGTCCTAGTTCCCTGTTTGTTCTCTGCTCAGTCCGATGTGACGCCTGTCTTCCAATCAGAGGCGGAGCTTCATCAGTGCTTCAGGGTTTTTATTTTTTACTCTGATTGTTTGTAAATATTGTTTTTTTATCTGAAAGCAGCAGCTCAGGGGTTTGGTTCTCTCAGGTGTTGCAGCAGTTCTTGAGCAGCAGACAGACTCTGGATCTGTCCCACCTGTTGAAGCTCAGAGCTCACCTGGTCGTCACCCAGACGGCAGCGGACGCCGCGGCGTTCAGCCTCGGCTGGTCGGCCGTCTGTCCCGCCGTGAGCGTGGACGTCCAACCGGTCAGGGCCGTTCCCGTCGTCCCCACCGCCCTGCTGAGGAGTCTGACCTGCGTCGCCCGCCCGCCGCAGCGTGCCGCCCCACAGAGAGGGTGAGACGCCGCCGGCTCCGCCTTCTGACGGAGTGCCACGTGTTACTGACGTGTTTGTGTTCCTGGCAGGTTCCTGACCATGGATCAGACCAGGAAACTCGTCCTCCTGTTGGAGTCGGACCCTAAAGCGTCCAGCCTGCCGCTCGTCGGGCTGTAAGTTCTACAGGAAGTTCTTTGGTTTTTATTTAAACGTAAAGAAAACGTCCCAACGTGGAGCTTGTCTTGTCTGGCTACAGCTGGCTGGGTGGAGTCACACACATCTACAGCCCTCAGGTGTGGGCCTGGTGTCTGAGGTTCATGTTTAGCTCCGCCCTCCAGGACAGGTGAGGGTCAGAGGCAGAAATGAAGGCAGGAAGTCAGAAAAAAGCTTCTCCTGTTTGAAGGTTTTTGTTGTGTTTCAGGGTTCTGTCAGAGAGCGGCTGTTTCCTCCTCGTCGTGTTTGGCTCCACCCACAGAACTCCTCAGTTCTTCCAGTGTCGAGGATCCGGACCTGGACCTGGACCACAGCTGGACTTCCAGCTGCTGAGCGGCTCCCAGTCGGGCACACTTTACCAGGTATCGACTCGTTCTGGGTTTTAGAGGTCTGTTGCTGGTGAAGAGAGCTGAACGTGGGCTCGTGTTGTCAGCAGGTGGCGCTGGTGGACGGTCGGGTTCTGACGTGCGAGCTGGGCTCAGAGGACCACAGCAGACAGGCGGAAGTCTTCAGAGCGGCTCAGAAGTCCTTCAGCAGGTCCGTAGTTTTATTGTAAACCTGCAGGAACCGGTTCTGGACGGGACGATAAAGTTTCTGCGTGATTCTGTCCTCAGGACTCCTCCTCCCGCCGCTCGCCTCTCCGTCAGCGATCAGGACTCTGGAGTCGAGGACGAGGACTTTTCTCCTCGACCGTCCCCAAGTCCCCACCCTCCGGCGCCACAGGTGAGGGGTTGACCCGTCGGGTCTCAGGGTTCTGGTGGAGTTTAGAGTCCAGAAACCTTTGACAGCAGCTTATTAATCTTATTTTCACTTTATCTGATATTTTTAAACCAAATTCTATAATTTATACTTTGTAGTAAATTAGAGAATTCACCTGAAGCTTTGGCTCCTCCCCCTCGCAGGTAAATGTTGAATATTTGTGTTTTCAGGCTCGCAGAATTCAGCCATCTGTTCCTGAACTCTCCCTGCTGATTGACAGCAGCTTCTCCTCCAATCCCAGCCAGGCCCAGGACTCTGGCCCCGCCCACAAGCCTCCTCCTACTGCTGCTGCTGCTTTGCCAAGCTCCACCTCCTCATCAGCCCCCAAACCTCCTCACCTCCACAGCACCCCGAACTCCAACCTGCAGCAGCTGTGCTCCTGCTGCTCCTCCCACGCCTACAGCTGCACCCCCATTTTCTCCTCGCCGGAGCTCCTCCTCACTGCTCCACCTGCCTTCCATCAGCAGACTCCTCCTCCTTCCAGCCAACAGTCTGCTCCTCATCATCTCCATCAGCAGACACCTCCTCCTGCTTCCAGCCAACAGTCTGCTCCTCATCATCTCCATCAGCAGACACCTCCTCCTCCTTCCAGCCAACAGTCTGCTCCTCATCACCTCCATCAGCAGACACCTCCTCCTGCTTCCAGCCAACAGTCTGCTCCTCATCATCTCCATCAGCAGACACCTCCTCCTCCTTCCAGCCAACAGTCTGCTCCTCATCACCTCCATCAGCAGACACCTCCTCCTGCTTCCAGCCAACAGTCTGCTCCTCATCACCTTCATCAGCAGACACCTCCTCCTTCTAGCCAACAGTCTGCTCCTCATCACCTCCGCCTATCAACTCCACTGGTTTTTCCTGCCTGCTCTCAACACACACCTCCTTTATCCACTTGTCACACTCCTCCCCCTCCTCCTGTCTCCTCTTACCAGCAGACTCCTCCTTCTGACTCCCATCTCACTCCTCCTCTTTTGCATCATCTTCCTCCCTCCAACAACCACCAATCTACTCCTCCCGTCCTCCTAACCTCCTCACAGCAACAAACGTCTCCTTTTTCCAGTCGACACTCTGCTCCACCTCCTGCCTCCACCCGTCAGCGTGTTCCTCCACCAGATCTCAAGAACTCGCCTCCTGTTTCTGCTCTGTCTCCCCTCGCTCCCTGCTGCCTCACTCCTCCTCCTCCTTTCAGTGGCTCCTCCCACCCCGTGTCCCCCTCCTGGCTCCCCCGTCCCTCCTGCTGCTGTGATAAAGCAGGAGAAGTCGCACCGACGGACACCTACCAGCTCCTGCTCCATCAGGACCACCAGCTGCGCCTCCTGCAGGCTCAGGTAACAGAAGCTCAGACCCAGATTGAAATAAACCCCAGACCTCATCAGGAGGTCTTCAGCAGTTCCTCCGTTTCTTGTTGCAGATCCAGATGCTGCTGGAGGCTCAGGGGAAGCTCCAGTCCTCCTGCCGGCCGGTCGACACCCAGACCTCCAGGACCACGGCCAGCGTCGCCGTGGAGACGGGTGAGTCTAGTTTCCTTCCCGCCGCTCGGGCAGATTCACTCGGCTCCGCCCATTTCCTCACCGCTCCGCTGCTTCCAGGCGCCAGTTTATTCTGGGGAAACGAGCCGGAACCGTCGCTCCAAAAGGAGGTGCAACCAAGCCCCAAACCCCCACCTTCGTCCTCCCCGAGCCCCTCGGCTTCATCACATGACTCGTCTCCGCGGAGGCCAGAGGGCGGAGCTGAAGAACGAGACGACAAGGGTCCGGCGGCGCCCTGCTCCTCATCCGGTCCACTCAGGTGAGACGAGACACCGGTTGGTACTTCCTGATTCTTCTGAGGTTTGGACAGCTGAAGGGTTTGGTTTCTCTGTGTTGACTTCAGCGGTCTGCAGAGTCCGGTTCTGGGAGAAAGTGTCAGCATGTACGGACCTCCAGACGAGCAGCAGAGTTTCTACCAGAACCTCATGGTACCAGAACACTCATCTGTAATCTACAAGCATGATGGTGCCGACAAGAGCGGGTCCAGAGGACTGACGTGGTTCTGTCTTCGGTTTTTCAGACTCAACTCAACAGTCGTCTTCAGGAGACAGACGGGAAACAGGAAGTTAAGGACAGGCCCATGAGGACCAGTCTGTCTGTCTCAGACCTCTCCCAGTCCTCCTCCAGCTCCTCGACCAAAAGGAAACAGAAGAAGAAGAGTTCTGACGGCGACCCGGTGGTCAGAGCCACCCTGAAGCAGCTGCAGCAGCTCGGCGTCTCCGTGGACGAAAAGGATCTGATGGACGAAAACCGGATCAGAGCCGTGGAGAACGCCAGGTAAAGAGAACCTCATCATACCTGTCAGGCATGGTCACATGGTTCTGACTCGGGTTCTGTTCCGTCTGTTGTCAGCACGTTGGCGAGCATCAACCCGGCGGCGGTCGTTTCCAGACTGGCGGCGCCGGAGACGACAGGCAGTGCTCTGTTCCCCGGCGGCAGCGTGGACCTGAGCCTGGAGGCCAACGCCATCGCCCTCCGGTACCTCACTGACTCACAGCTCAGCAGGCTGTCGCTGGGAGGCCACGCCCCACTGAACATCCCCGCCCCCTCTTCCTCTGGAGACTCCCTGCTGTCGCCTAGCAACATGTCTTTGGCCACCAGGAAGTACATGAGGAGATACGGTCTGATTGAGGAGGATGAGGAGGAGCAGGAAGAGGTTCTGGAGGCCCGGCAGCCGCTGACTGACACCCTGAACCTCCTCCCACAGAGTCAGCTGATCCGAGAGCTGCGCCCAAAAATGCAGCTTTTAGCCGGCGCCGGTGACAAGGAGAACCGCTCCAGCAGGAAGCCTTCGTCGGTCCGAGAACCGGAGGGGTCGGTGGGGAACCTCCTGGACCTGAGCCGCCTGAGGCAGCTCCCAAAACTGTTCTGACGACCCACAAGAACCAGAACCTTTGAAAAACTTTCACTCAACATGAAGTCTTCATGTTCCCAGGTGGTCCGACTGAGGTTCTGACAGAACCAGCTGAGGTGTTTTTTGTCTCTTTGGGGGGAATTTTTTAACGTTTTCTGATTTTTATGTGAAACTCTTTTTGCACTGATTTTTTTGTAAATTATTTTAAATAAAATTTACACTCAAGCTTAAAAAGAATTTGAGAGTTTTATTGAAATTTAAGAGATTTAACCCTCCTGCTGCCCTGGGGTCCAAATGAGCCCACCAGGCCTCGGGCTCAAAACTGAGCCCTGGTTGGTCATGTGACCCCAGGGCAGCAGGAGGGTTAAGAAGTTCTGTCACCAGGGGGCGCTGCAGCCAGTCGTAATTTATTTCAGACATATTTTATGGATTCCTGGGGGTGATTGTGGAGGCGGGGAAGAGAACCTCGTGGATCCCCACCCCCCTCAGGAAGTAACTCTGGGTTCTGGGGTCCAGACGGGAGCATTTGAGTCCCTGCTCCTCAGGTGGGGGTCTGGGTGGCCCACAGAGGAGACCATGACTTCTGGAACAGCTCATCTGGAAAAACCTGCTGAGACGTTAAATAAAATGTTTTTATATAAAATATCACTATTATTAAACAGAACAGTAAGTTATATCTTCTACACATTCAGCTAATAAAAGGTCAAATAAAACTTAAATATTTCATCTAAATTTGAACAGACATTAAATGACTACCTCTTTTATTTTGCTGTGGTTCTGTTTTCGTATCCAGATGTTTTCAGCTGCGTATTGATGGTTATTGATCTGAGCGGAGGTGAGTTTGTTTACCTGCCGAGCAGCAGCGGCTGGTTCTGGTTCTGATCCAGATGTTTCTCGGTATCTGTTGACGATCGATGTCTCAAAGGTCGACGTGGGGTTTTGTTGCTCCGCAGGACGCTGACCTAAAATCAGCTTCAACGTCAAAGACCAGTCAAAAGATCAACTCTAAACCCGCTCAGGTAAAAGTTTTATTACATCAAAGGCTTCAAGTTTCTGTAGTTTTATTTAAAAAAGGTTAAACACTTTGTGGGGTAGTGGTACCACCAAACAATGGTATCCTAGTAAAACCTCATTTTTAAATATGTTTGCTGAAAACAATCGAACAAAAACCTTCAAGTTCTGCATTCAGAAATTTCCTGAACTTTAACTTTGATTAACGGTTTTATTGATTTATAATCAATAGTTCACATTTTTTATCATGTTTACTCAGTAATTAACCCAAAGTTCTGGTCTCGTCCCAGTCCCTGCCGTGGTTTCACTGTTTTCTGTCTGTCGGAGGAAAAAGGTTGATAATTTGTGTAATTTTCTTGTAGATTTAATATTTCAACACAATAAAACTGTTTAAAAAGCAGTTTTAGATACAGTTAGGAGAAATTCTGGTCAGGTTCTAATAGGATTCAAACAAAAGACTTTTTTTTTTAACAAAGAATCTATAAATTGTAAATACTGAACTGCTTCCTCTGATTGGTTCTTGGTGCAGGATGAGGGCTGCTGATTGGTTGCTGTTAGCATTTCTACCTTTGATATCTTCCACCGAACTTCTGGACATCTGCAGCACCAAGCCCAAAGACCTCGCCCTACAGCCGCGCTGCATCTACCGCAAACCTGAACCAGAGGACCCAGAACCGAACGCCAAGCCCCAAACCCCCCCGGAGCCCGCCAACCCCAGAGTATGGGAGCTGTCGAACGCCAACAGCCGCTTCGCCTTGACTCTGTACAAACATCTGAGCAGCAGCAGGAGCCCCGAGAACAACATCTTCATGTCCCCCATCAGCATCTCCACGGCGTTCGCCATGACCAAGCTGGGCGCCTGCAACCAGACGCTGGAGCAGATCATGAAGGTCTGAAAGTTCCAGATTGTGTGTGCTGGGGGAGTACGGGGTGCTTTCAAGGGTGACCCAGTCCCTGTAGAACCAAAGCGGGACACATTCTCCACACAAAATCAAGCCCGTTCTCAATGCAGGGTCGACTCCATCAGGTCTGTCCCATCTCCAGTCCTGTTTGTGGTCTTCATGGACAGGACATGGAGAGGAGGGGGTCTGGTTTGGGAACCTCAGAGTCTCATCTCTACAACATTAGGTGTTAGACTACAGAGAGGTTTCAGGTTAAAGTGAGATGACTGTTTTTCTTGATGACTGTCTGCCCCCTTCTTCCAAAAGATTTGAATCTCCTGAAAGTTTAACCTAATTTCAGAGGAGGCCGTCAGTCAGGGGACGCAGGAACTAACGTGAACCTCATCTTCATATCTGCAGGTGTTTCAGTTTGACACCATCTCGGAGAAGACGTCCGATCAGGTCCACTTCTTCTTCGCCAAGCTGAACTGCCGTTTGTACAGAAAGAAGGATGAGACCATCGAGCTGGTCTCCGCAAACCGGCTGTTCGGGGAAAAGTCCCTGGCCTTTAACGAGACGTACCAGAACATCAGCGAGACGGTGTACGGAGCAAAACTGCTGCCTTTGGACTTCAAGGTGATCAGAATCTTTATTGGAGATCAACTTGCTGCATAAAATGTATCTATTTCCCCGTAAAAATAAAAGTTTGAATAATGAGCTAATCAAAACTACAGGAACCAGGTTGTCGACTTTAAAATAAGACTAAAATGTTTTCATGTTGGTCTGTATTTTAATATTTTATTGATAGTTTCACAGACAAAATTACCTTCTATGCTGACGATAACCTTCTTTACTTTCAGAACACTCATCTTTGCTGACATGTTTTTAAACTAAACAAAAACTGCAGGGTTAGACACCGTGGAGCCTCAGAGATCAGTTAGATCAGTAACTCAAGTTTTCTGTCTCAGAGGAACCCAGAGGAGGCTCGGGTCACCATCAACGACTGGATTTCCAACAAGACAAATAACAGAATCCAAGACACGCTGCCGTCGGGGGCACTGGACTCCAACACAGTCCTGGTTCTTGTTAACACCATCTTCTTCAAGGTATTTTAACATTTTAAGATGCTCAGATGAAATAGATTTTATTAATGAGTTTGTTTGGTCGAGAGAGCAAGTTTATGCTACCAGGAATGACACGGACCCACCTCTGGGCTTACAGGTGGTCAACCCAAATGGGCTTGGCTGGCTGAGCCCCTCAAGTCTCCTGATCCAACTGATGTTTGTCCATCGAGGGTTTTGAATTGCTCTTGGTCTGACCCCTCTCCTGAGGCTTTGCTATGAAACACCCAACCACAGGTTGATGTTCCAGACAACATAGCGCCCAAGGAACCACTGAGGTGGCGATTCTGTGGAGGGGAACAGGAAATGTTGTTCCAACCCTCACCTGTTGTCATCAGGTTTGGATCATGACCAAAAGATCTAAAATCCCAGATCCAAGCAACTAAAAGCAGCTTCCTTTGTAGGTGGTCGAGCTCAGCCTTGAAGACAGAGTGAGGAGCTCCATCTTCGTGACTTTGTCTAATCGAAAAGTTAATTTTCATTTTAAATTCTCAGGGTCAGTGGAAGAACAAGTTTCCCAAAGAGCACGTGCTCCTTTCCGACTTCTACATCAGCGAAAATCACAGCTGCCAGGTCCACATGATGTTCCAGGAGATCAAGTTTAGGTACAAATATTTTCCTGATGACAAGGTGCAACTGCTGGAGATGCCATACAGAGGAGATGACATCACCATGGTGATCATCCTGCCAAGCAGAGGGAACCCACTCAGTCAGGTAATTCTGACCGCCACAACTAAATTCTTCCTGTTAGACCCAACATTTAACCGGACTGAACTGTGCAGCGACCCTTCTTTGTATTTGATCATTTCTGTTCCGAGTTTCAGGTGGAGGAAAGTCTGGACCTGAAGAAACTGAATAGCTGGTTGGGCCAGATGAAGGAAACCACCGTCTCCGTCTCCGTCCCTCGCTTCAGGGTGGAGGACAACCTCAGTCTGAAGGAGAAGCTGCAGGAGATGGGACTGATGGACCTATTTGACACAAACAAAGCCAGCCTGCCAGGTGGGTCCACCTGAACCAAGTCCTCAGATCCAAGTCCAAAAATACCAGGCCCAGCTAGTTTCAGGTTCAGGGGACTGCAGCTGGAATCTGCAACAAACCCTTATTCCATTTTGTCTGTTTTATATTTAATTTCCAACCATTTATTGTTCAGTGCTTTTAGGACTACAGTTTAATTTGAGTTTTTCTTTTCTGATAAGACTTTTATTCTGCTTGAATCTTTTCAGAAGAATTTATGTATTTCCTCTTTTTAAATTCAAGAGGCCAACAAGACCCTGAATCTGTCAGTGTCCATATTTAAATTTACCAAAAGGTACGGTTCATTAGAGCCATCAGTCAGAAGTGCTGGAACCGGGAAATGATTGATTTAAGTTAACTGTGTGAAGACTCTGTTGGTCTGATTGTGTTTCAGGGATCCTGGAAGATGGCAGCGATTCTCTCTACATCTCAGATGCTTTTCACAAAGCCTTCCTGGAGGTCAGTCAAAAAAATTTAGTTTGTTTTATGAACAGAGACTCATTTTCATTGTAATATAATTTATGCAACAGAGAGAAAAAGCAGCTGAAATCAAACAAAATCCTTCAGGGAGACTGAAGAACTACTGACCAAAAACACTTTAACAGGTTACAAGAAAAGTCTGGCTGCTTGGAACTAAAATCTAAAATTCTCTGTAAAATGATCCTTGGTTGTAAAAGGGTGGACTGTCCTCTCTGGGTTGGGAATGAGGGGACAAATAGACTGACTGACTGGTTGGACGTTTGATCGACCGATTGATTAGTTGGATGTTTGTTTGGTTTATTGATTGGTTGGATGTTTGTTTGGTTTATTGATTGGTTGGATGTTTGTTTGGTTGACCGATTGATTAGTTGGATGGTTGATTAATTGGTTGGTTGACTGACTGAATGACTGAT
>JAVKLF010000053.1:1734481-1745194 GCA_034783495.1 Millerichthys robustus
CACACACACACACACACACACACACACACCCTCCAACATGATTTAGCAACACACACATGCAACATAAAAGATCTTCACATAAAACTTTCAGGTTTGTCTGCTAAAAGAGCTCGTTAGGTACCTCCTTTTAAAAAACATGTACAATATTCAAAATTTGTTTACTAAAGTCCATTTTTTTTCTATTTTCTGCTTCAATATATTAGGATATACTTTGAATCAACAGTAAAGAGTAATCTCATTAGGTGATTATGCTTAAATGATTTCATTTATAATTAGGCATATTGTGGCCAAGGTTACTGGAGATTATTTATAATAAACATGAGATTCACAGAATTAAAAAAGCAAGTAGTTTCAGACGAGCTAAAGAAACAAACACAAAGTTTGGCATGTTTTAACAAAGCAAACTTGATATAATCAGACAAAAAGTGAAGCCGTAAAAACAGAAATGATGATGATGATGATGATTGAGGTTTGGCCGTTTTTCACAGTTCAAAAATAAAAAAGTAAAAGAAGTACAGAAGTGGAGTTAAATAACTCTGATGTTTCTCAAGATAACCAAGCTTTGTTTTCTCAAAATAACAAAATATCTAAACATGCTTTTTATTTTATAAAATATTTGGATTGGTAATGTTGCAACCAATTTCACCATTTATTAATGCTGTCATAACAAAATTGTCTGTCCTAAGTCTAAATAAGTAAGTTTTCTTGAGATAACATCAGGAAAATAAATGTCTAAGCACGTCCTCTCTCAGCTTCTGTAAGTAAGGAATAACTGAGGGAAAAGTCCGAATTCAGCTGAACGTTAGTGATGCTCCCTATCAATTACAAAACTAACAAATGTACAGTTTGTACAAAACCAATATAAAAACATTATAATAAACCTCAAAATAAGTATTTATCATTTCAAACTTTGACACATTTATGGTTAAAACATTAAATAAAATGTTAATTGTGATCAGCTGAATTATAATCCAACTTTTCCCCCGTAGACCCTTTTAAAAGGACCAGACTAGACCTGGTCTGAGATACGCTTGTTTCAGACTAAATGGTTTGAAACATTACCTTGACGTGATTTTCAAACAAAAATTAAACTTAAAAACAGGAAATATTAATCTGATTTGGGCATCTGTAAAACTTATGCAACAAATTAATAATAAAAATTATTGTTTGTTTTTGTTTCAGGTGAACAAACTGTGTTTTTGCATTAAGAGCTGGGCAACATGTCCAACTTTGTCTTTTCTAATGTTATTTAATTTTTTTTGCTTCAAATATTTCAAACTCAAAACATTTGACTCACAATTAACATGATTTGTTTGTAGAAAAAGTACAAAGTTACCATAGACTGTAAAAAAAGTCTTCAATTCCTCACTTTCTATCCGCATTAGTCTACAAATAGCAAACAAGCTAATGAAACTTAAATTGTCACGGTAAATCAAATATTTAGATAAAATAAGTGAGGTATTTTGTAAAACATAGTGAACGCATTAGACCTGTGTAATAACGACATAAAATGTGAAATGTTAAGTTGACGCAAATACGTGCTTTTCTTTGACCAGACTGCAGTAGCATTAGCATGAGTTTAGTTTTGGTTAGCGTAACCGTTACGGTTATTCTAACTTATTGACTACCTAAACACATCCTTGAAATTTTAAATATATATATATATATATATATATATATATATGTTTCAGCAGTAATTAGAATTTTATGTCATTTCCTAACTTTGAAACTCAATTTAAACGTTTAACCTGAAAGTCACAAGCTAACGATTTAAATTTGATCAAACCGACTTCTCGGTCTGAGCCGGATATAACTGGTTTAGTCCAGTTCTAAACTGAGTTTGGGCTCTTTTATGGAACTGACAGCTATTTTTGCTGGTTAGACAAGAAAATACCTTATTTAAGAAGTTGGTACTCATGTTTTTTTCATTGTTTTGCTCATTTCAGATACAAACTACTTTTGACCACATTTACACTGCTTCAAATAGAGAAATGTTAAAACCAAACTAACTGTTAGATAATTTAGCTTTTAGCCAACGCAACCTTTTCTTTGAAATATATGTAAAGGTTTCAACTGTTACAAATTGATTTATCTGCTTTAAACTTGATGAAACTAGTTTTAACTGTTCATTAAGAAAGTCACAAGCTAGCTGTTAGCATTTCATCAAACTGATTTAACAATCTGAGCCGCATGCAACCGGTTTAGACCGGTTCTGAACTGAGTTTGGGCTCTTTATTGGCTCAGTAACTTATTCTGCCTATTAGGAAACAAAATACAGTTCTTTTAAAGAAGTTTGTGCTAATTGGGATCAAAGAAAAGGACTAAACCTCTCAGTTTCCTGGTTTTAGCGAGAAACCACTTACAGATCACACTACTTCAGATATTTTAAAACCAAAGCTGTTACGTTTCCACCTCCCATCCACACTCAAATAGTTTTTGAGATTTGTATTTACAAACATTTTTGGTGTATCAAAATATGGCGTTATTCAAAGAAAATAAAAAAGCAGCCTGCAAAGACATTTTTGAAAAGGGAAAATCTTTAGCAAATGTTACAAATGTTCTTCTTCTGTGGACTGTCTCTGGGTGTGGCGTGGGTATTTTTGTTCAAATGAGGGGATGAAAAATATGTAAAGTACTGTAGATAAATCCTCAGCCCAACATGCTTTAAAGTAAACCAGCCAGCTTTCAGTGAAACAGATAAAATACTGCGATATGTGTGCAATAAAACACATTAATGTGTCTGTTTATGACAACAAAATGCAAGGTGGAAGTTCAGGTCACATTATTGATCATGAACTCAAAAATGTTTGTAAAGTTAAACCAAAACCTGAATTTTCTGAGGCTGCAGGATATTTACGAGGTCTTGTGGTTTTAAATATTACAGATTTTTGTTCCATATTGCCCAGCCCTGGATTTTCTATTTTGTCGCCCCGTGTCAGGGAATTTATTTTAATTTCCTGCTGCTCATGAGTTTATTTACAGGTCATTTAAATTTCTGCAGCGTGCAAAACTGCACTGAGGTTTACCGTTCTGCTACGTGGGGAAACGTCCACTTGAGTGAAAAATAAAGAAAATCTTTTATACCTGATAGATCCTGGTTAAGCCTGAAGTGTGAGCGTGGCGGCGGCTCTTATTGTGGAACTCTCCAGTCATTCGGTGTGAGGACAGAGCCGCTGGCTTCACTTGCATAAAAACATTTTCTCTCCACCGAGAATCTGATTCACAGTCCTGTAGAAAGCAGTGGATCAGTGTGCTACCTCCTCAATTATCCACGTCTGGATTCAACTCCTAACATAACATGAAAAAAAAAGTTTAAATAGGTTTGTTTCATAATATGTGTAGAGTTGTCATTGTTCTGTTTTTATAAAACATCTTTTGTCCAGGACTCGTTCTTGCTGTGAAGTGCTGAAGTCATTTTGGCGTTTTGGAGGCCATGTCGTTGTCCTTTGGTTGCCAGTTGGTCTGACCTGCGCTCACCTCCACGCAGGTGAACTTTAACCTGTGGAGTTTTTCAGTTTTAGGTCCGGCTCCATGGCGTGGGAACTACATCCATCTGGTCTGACAGGCTCCGTGACGTTTTCCTTTTCCAGCTAACCCAGACCACCCGGCATCAGTGACGCATTACTATTGCTGCACTCTGTGTACTATTTTATTTATGTACTCATCTGTATTTGAAACTAGTTGTTATTTGTAGCAGTCAATGTGCTGCAGTCATTTTCAATTTCATCATCACACTCAGAATTATTGACAAATATGGCAGCTAGCTCCAGCTAAAGCCTTGGATACGTTCTTGACCTTTTACTACCTTGTAGACAAAAATGGCGGCACATATGCAGCGTACAGAGTGACCTTTGACTCCCGCTACTTAGTCTAGTGGTGAGTTCCATTTATACTCGGACCTTGGAAATATCAGCCGATATGGAGCTCAAAGTTGGAACTTCCAACGTCAAAATCCAATATGGCTGACTTGAGTTTTTATTTTCATTTGTGTTGGTTGCTGTAACAGCTAACCAAAAAGTTAGCTTTGCTAATTCATAATCTGCTAAATAAAAATGTAGATTTGCTAATGCTAAACATGTTAAAAATTAGCAGAAGCTAATGCCAAACAAGTAAAAATTAGTGGAAGCTAACACTAACAGCTAATTGCTAACCCCTCAGACGGTGTAAAATGTTTTTAAGGTAACAGATGAGACCAACTAAAAGTTTATTTCAGTTTGTAAGTTAATGGGACTGAACTGTGGCTAATGGTGTTAGCTAGTAGCAACGGAGGTCTTTTTTGTTGCAGACGAGTAGCAGCTTTGTTTTTGTAAAATGTAATTATTTTGGTTACCATTTGTGTGAGCAGAGTTTCTAAATTGAACATTGTTAAACAACATTAAATGACTTGTGTGTTGGTTTTCAGCCCTGTTTAGTTCTTCAGTGTGCTCTAAAACTTCGGTTATATGTTTGAATGAATGAAATAAATAACTCAAGAAAAGAATAATCTTCAGCTTAACACATAAAACATCTTTAAGTTGAGTGCAGCAGACGTGACGCGTCACTACTTAGGACAGGTTTTTGATCGGGTTTTACCGCCACTTGTTTTTCCCGCTATTTTCCCGCCGTTTCTGTGGCATATTGTCAGAGCACAAAAGTCTACAGTAAAAATAAAAAAAAAATAATAAACACATGCTTTGTTACATAAAAAAAATTCTGAGAAGACGATTGGATCTCCGTGTGAGTGGACCAGAGCGCCCCCAGGTGGTGCTGAATGTGCAGCAGCCATATTGCGTAGTGAGGAGAGGTAACTGAGCTGTGTAGCTTATCCCAGACTGGACCCCGTCCAGTTGTCCTAATGTTTGTTCGGTCAACATCCTGCCAGGTGGTTCAGCCTAAATCACTGCCACCAAGCTCAAATCTGAAAACCTTTTTTACTTTACAGCCAGATCAACTAAACCAGTGTGACTGGAGTTCTGCTTCTTGCCTCAAAAGGTCCTGTAAATAGTACAGATTTAATTTGTAATAAATCTGTTTAATAAAAGTTCTATTTTAAAATTCTGTTCTATAAATGATGAAAGTAATAATAGTACTTTAAAGGAGCAAAAAGTCTTTTTAATTTCATGTAAATATGGATAGAAACAAACAGCTAATAATTGTAATTTTTGTATCAGGTACTATTTAAAAGTAATATAAGTTCTGAATTAGACTAGACTTAATATTTAAATAATTAGGCCCCACCCATACTTCACAGAATATTTTTTTAAACTTGCTTTTGCCCTTCCAATTTATATGCAACTTATTTTTTTATTTTAAAAAAGTTTTTAAAGTGCAGGTATTTAAAACCCTGTGTGGACTACAAATGAGAACTAGCTCAGTGTCAACATTTGTCCAAAAACACTTAATGAATGAAGCCATTTAAACAAAAATACAAATTGTGAATCCATCTCATGTTGTCCTGATCCTGCTGCTTTTAAACTTTAAACGTGCAGAAACTTCACATAAGTGGGTTTAACAATAACCGACGGAGGCAAATTCGAAGAAAGTTTTTTTAAGTTAATGTGAGCAGTCCCGCCACCTAGTGGCTCTGCAGGGGTATTACAGTCTGGTAAACTGTGGGTGAAGAAAATAAATTTTATTTTAAAAACAAATATATAGTGTAGATGGGGCCTTAGACAATCAATAAAAAAGTGTTTTATTTTTAAGAAAACTTGTATCTTACAAGTAATTTACTAATTTGAATTCCTTCTTGAAAAAAAACCATACCGTGAATCTTAAATATAATTTGTACAGGTTAAAATATTTACAATTTGCTTTCTTTGTAGAAAGCTAAATAATAAATCTAATTTTAACTTCCAAACAAAAAATTTTGAAAGCCAGCTTAGACTCTGAGACTGTTTTTGTGAAGTTTTAACAAAAAACAAACCAACCAGTAAAGAAATGACGTTCTTAGTAAACCAGTCTGAGTTGATAGTTTTACATATTATTACCGTCTAATGTCATTTTAAAAGAATGTACTGTAAACTTGTGTGTTATGAAGCCTATATTTGACAAAAGTAAACTCCAATCACACTGATACTTTACTGTTATCACTCCTGTTTAAATGAAATGTGGCACTTAAAGAGTGTAAATATATTTCATATTAACCTGACGGCTCCGGATTGTCTCGAGGCAAATACAAAGGATCTGAACCGGTAAACTGGCACTGAGTACTTTGGCAAAGTCTCGTGTTGTGACGCTGCTCTGTGAACTGTAAATATAAAAGTAGAAATGTGTAACAGAAAACTCGACGGAGGCAAAAGGAGAACCACTGAAGTGTGTGGCGTAAATGAGGTTGTTGGAGTGTGTGGCGTTTTCTTCATGTAGCTTAATCTGTCCGCTTCGGTTAGTGAAGGTAGGTGCGGTTTAAAGCGGAGAAAAAAATATATTTTTAAAAATCTCAGTTTGGACTCTGAGGTGTTTGTTGTTGTTAGAACGTTTCCTGATGGTTTCAGGTACAACAGGATCGGACTTAGCCCCGCCCACTTCCTGTCGCTGAGGTTAGTCGGGCCCCGTGGTGGAGACGGAGGTCTGAGGACCCTCTCCGTACTGGCCTCCGCCGTTACCGCTCCTGCCACCGCCTCCTCCTTCGGGCTCCTCTTGGCTCGGGGAGGCCTCGTCGCTCGGACCTCCCCTGGACGTGACGGAGGCGGTGGTGGTCTCGGGGGAGGCGCTGTGGGCCTCCTGGGGGGCGCAGCCTGGGTGGTTCTTGCGGAAGTGTTGGTTGAGGATGGCCTGGAAGGGGAAGCTCTTTCCGCAGACGTGGCAGTGGAAAGGCTTGTTGCCGGTGTGCTTGCGGATGTGGTACTCCAGCTGGTCTTTGCGGGTGTACTTCTTCCCGCAGATGCGACAGACGAACGGCGTGATCCCCATGTGCAGCCGCATGTGGCGGTCCAGGCTGCCTTTCTGGTTGAAGGACTTGCAGCAGTAGATGCAGGTCAGCCGGGGGTTGTAGCGGAACCAGCGGTCTCCCACCTGCTCCCTCAGGTACTCCTCGTAGCCGCCCATATCGAACGCTGCGTGCTCCTCCCCCTGACAGATAAAGGAGATCAAGACTAGCTGAGACCAGGGGACAACCGGAGGAACAACGCAGACTTCAGCTGAATTCTGTGTTTTTACCTGCGAGTTCGGCTGCCGCAGCTCGTCGGCTCTGCTCGGGGACTCGCTCTTCGCTCTCTGGCGCTCCGTGAGGACGACCACGCTGCCGGTGGGACTAAACCTGATGAAGGCACACTCCGTCAGACGGGTTCAGCCCAGCGAGAAAAACCCGGGGGTACCGGGAACTCACCTGTCCGTCTCGCTGAAGCTGGAGGACGGCTGCGCTCGGCGGGTTCCGGGCGCTCCCAGCGGCGCCGCCACCACCGTGCTGCGTCCTGACGTGTCGATCATCACCGTGGCCCCCTCATCCATCGGGCCCCCCTCCTCCTGCTGCTCCCCCGCTCCGATCCACTCCTCCATCCTCTCCGTTTTGATCCTGACTCCGTCCACGCCCTCCTCGGCGCTGTCGGCCCGGTCCGGCTCGCTGCTGGTCTCCACGTACCACTGCCCCGCCCGGTTTATACGGAGGATCGGTTCTTTGCCTGGTCTGCTGCTGGTGGCGCCAGACCCCTCCAGACCGCTGTGCTCGACGGTCGGAGGCGGACTGAGCGGCTCCTCGGCCGGGCTGACCACCTCGCACGGCTCGGCGCCGCCCCGTGTGCCAAGAAGCCGCAGACTCCCGTGCTGACCCCCTCCTCGCACCACGGCCTCCAGGGTCCTGCTGCTTCTGGAGCCCCGCACCACCTCCTCCTCCTCCCTGGACCCCTCGTCCAGGTCGGCCAGGCTGATCTTCAGGTGGATGCCTTCCAGGATCTGGGTGCAGCGGTCGATGATGTGCTGCATCTGCAGGAAGCTGGCGGCTGTCAGGTAGCTGATGATGTCGGCGAGCTGCAGGCAAAGGCGACCGGTGTAGCAGAAGGACAGCAGCTGCTCGAACACCGACGGGTTTCGGATCACTGTCAGCGACACCGTGCTCATCTGGCTCAAAGACATGTGGTCACGGAAGTACGGCGAGCTGGCGGCGAGGACCACCTTGTGTGCGCGGAAACTCTGGCCCTGAACGTTGACCACGATGTCGCAGAGACGGCCCTGGACCCGCAGCTGGTTCAGGTGAGACAGGACCGAGTTACTGAAGTCAGGAATGTCCAGCTGGATACTGCCGGAGCGCTCCATGCTGCAGCCTGCAGGAGCAGAACCAGAACAGACCAGAACTTTATACTGTTCTAACCAGTGGACTTAGCTTCGGTAACGCTAAACAGTTAGAAATTTCAGTGGACACTAACGCTAACCGCTAAATCGACTGGTGGACTGACACAAACCCGTAGTTAGTTTTCTATTGGTTGAATTGGAAGGTGGGCGGGATCATCTGTTGCAAATTGGCCAATCCAAACCAGAGTTATAGATCCATCTAAATTCTGATTTTTCCAGTTTAACCCTTTCAGAAAAAAGCATTTCTTTGACAGTTTGTATTTTTATAAATACTGTTAGTCAAATATCAAATACTTTCTCTACGATATTTTCTATATAGTCAGTTTTTGTATTAGTTATTTAAATATTGTTAAATGTTATCTAAGTTTTCTTTTTAACGCTCTTAGTTTGAAGTTTAGCTGCTAATGATGCTACATGCTACACACACGGTACCAGCACTGCTTGTAAGGGGGTGGTTTTTGTTTAATACGAGACGAATGACATAAAAATAGAAATCTAATGCTTTAGAATTTTTAGTGGACTTCAAATTAGCGAAATTTAATTTAGCAGAAGCTAATCGGTCCGCTAACAGTTTCCAAAGTTACCAAAAAACCTTATCTGCTAAATGAGCTGGTGGTTCCGCTACTAGCGGATTAGCCAAACTGTGCCCACCACTGATTTCAACTATTAATATTTCAAAATGTTCGGCTCGATAAGGAATAGTGTGTGATTACTTTTGGTATTTCTAACTTTTATTCTTAATGAAATGTTTTCAAAACTCTTTAAATCCTTCAAAAGAACTGCGTCTAACCCTAACCCAGTACTTCAGAAAACTTGCTGTTTTTATAAAACACATTCTTTTTAGCTTTTAGCTACTGAGTTGTTAATTTTAGCTTTTATCTATGGTCTTGCTAACTTTAGCTTTTAGCTGCAGATTTGCAAACTTTAGCGCGTAGCTAAGGTTTTTCTGTCTTTAGCTTTCTGCTGTCGTTCTTAAGACTGTTTGTAGCTGTTTGGAGTTTTTTTTCCTGTAATTTTTGTATAATTTCTTGTCATATCTCCTACTTAAAACAAAACAGAAAATACAAACAACAAAACTAACCGTATCAAAGTCAGACCCTTCTGCTTCTCTGTGGAAAAGGCGGGATCACCATGGCAACCCGTGACAGGTTCTGTGTTGTTATGCTCTTCTATCACAGCTGCCCTTTAAAATCCTGTCCGTATATTTTACTAACAAAGTGATGCGTTTAGGTGCTTTAGTTGATTTTTACTGAAACAGAAACAGACTGAAGGTTGATTATTTTTGTTCCGTTTCAGTTTTGTTGCAAACAGTGAAACTTCTTAAAGATTAAAATCAGATTAAAGTGATATTCCGCGGGTTTTATGAGCAGCTGATGGAGGCGTCACTTTGACAAGTCACAGATTTCACTACAACACCTGCTCCAACATGACAGTGGTACTTTGGGCCAGAACACAGACCCGGTTCGGGCGAGGGGGCACGGTTAATCCTCCAGGTGTGCAGAGGAGGGGTGGGAGTCTTACCTGAATGAGGAGGCAGATCAGGTCTAGATTCAGGACGTTGAAGACACTTCAGTCTTGAAGGTTTCTCTGCATCGTCGTCCGGACGGTGGATGACTGACTCTGTTCGGCCCGGCTCGGCTCGGCCCGGCGGGCTGCAGCTCCACCCGCCCTCTACTGCTGCTGCTGCTGCTCCTCAAGGCGGCGCGGGGCTCCGGCGGCGGTCGCGTTGTTTTCAGCACCGCGGAACGGCAGCTGAGCTCGGCCTCCGCTCCGACAGCAGCCGCTTTGCCGACATTCCGCCGGAAGCCTGGCTCGGTTCAGTGTCGGTTCGGTTTCGGACTGCTGCAGCGGCTTCTCATCTTCTTTTTTTCATCAGCGAAGGGCCGAGCCTGCAGGAAGGAATGAGAGGAGGAAGAAAACGCGCACGGCATGATGGGTAACGTAGTTATTTCTCATTCTGCGCCGTTTTAAACATGCTCTCTGCAGACTACATTTCCCAGCGTGCTCCTGTCAACCCGAGGGGTCATGGTGGCGCTTGGGAGTTTGACAGAGTAAGGCAGTACAAACTGTGTAAAAAAATACTTGAAAAAAATAATACATTTTTTAAAAATCTTCTTAACTGTTAGCGGGCCACATTAAAACACTCAAAAACAAAGTGTCAAAAGAAAATAAAGAACTCAATTATTTCAGACCTTAAATCCGAAAAATAAATAAATAAATAAATAAATAAATAAATAAATAAATAAATAAATAAATACACTGCAATTCTTACATTTACTTTGATTTTTATTTGACTTCATACAGTATAAACTTCACATATTTAATGTTTTGTCCCAGTAATATAGTTTTTATAATTATTATTATAACTAATAATATAAGTTAGCCTATTATTATTATTATTATTATTATTATTATTATTATTATTATTATTATTATTATTATTATTATTAT
>JAVKLF010000053.1:1747459-1760017 GCA_034783495.1 Millerichthys robustus
TATTATTATTATTATTATTATTATTATTATTATTATTATTATTATTATTATTATTATTATTATTATAGTTATATCAGTTATAATAAATCAATTTCTGCATTCCAGGTTCACAATCCAGATTAACGTTGGATTGGGTAATTTAAGGCTAGAAATTAAGGATGAAATTATTCCAAATATGTATTTATGAATGTGATTTAGTAAACCAAGAGTAATTACAAGCAGAAAACTCAAGAAACATTAAATAAAATCTACAAATTTCATAGATTTCAGTGAGTAAATAACATTTGAACTTTTTAATTATTCTTTTTTAACTGTTTTTGTAATCAGTAGTTGCAGGTTTTGTTGTGCGTCAGGTTTTTGTTGGTTGCCTGAAAGGAAACAGTCACTCTGATTTTACAATCAACCGACAAAAAACATCTTTTTATTTACATAACTTCACATAATACATACGATTTTACCCATTTTGTCACACAACTGGCATATTACCTTCTGAAGTTTGCTCAATCAAAACGAAACAGGAAGTGACATCAAAGGGGAACTTCCTGGTTTTTCTTTATTGAAACATTTTTTGAACTCTGACTCTTCATCTCTCTCTGATAGCGATTGAAAATGATCAGATTCTTTTCTTGTCTGTGTTCTTAGTTACTTTATGCTCTGTTGACGTTCAGACATTCCCCTTTGACATCACTTCCTGTTACTTCAAATGGGAAAAACTTAACAACTGTTTATCTCAGAGACAACAATCTGTGTTAGCAACAAGTTATGGATGTTATCGTTCCAAAAATGCATTCATATTTGTTACTAAAATTTGATGTCACAGGCACTTTAAAGTCTAAATGTAAGCGAGCGGTGAGTGAAGACACAAGCAGAAGTCTAAAACTAAAGCGTGAAATGGTTCAGAGTTTTGTTACCCGGATGTTTTCCTAACCCAAACCAAGTAACTTTAAAGCCTAAAAGTAACCAAGAGTAGAAACAAAGTTTAACAAAAAAAGGTGTAGGAAGTTCTGGGAGCAGATGTGGCATCTGTAGATCGGATCGTAGGTGCGAGTCGGGTTGATGGGAAGCAGCAGGGTCGGTGGAGATCTCTCAACCTGTCGCGTTTCTGCAGGTGCTGTCACAGACCGGGACCGGGCCTGGTACCTGCAGGTGCTGTCACAGACCGGGACCGGGCCTGGTACCTGCAGGTGCTGTCACAGACCGGGACCGGGCCTGGTACCTGCAGGGAGGACCACAGGGATTGGAGGTTTTAAGCCGGTTTCTGTACAACCTGGATACAATCTCACCCCAGACCATCGCGGTCTCACTGCCGCTGGACTTTGAGGCGTAGTTGTAGTCTCACCTGAGGGAGACCTCGCTGCTCTCAGGTGTCCCCCAGCTGCTCCTGTGAGGACAGGTGGAAATCACAGACCTAATCTGAACAGGCAGCAGTCTCCTCTGTGACCGTCAGAGACTTTTAAGGTCCTCGCTGCCCAGGACGAGCCAACGATCGTCTGAACAGAAACAAGAACCGACTTCTCAAGATTGAGTTTTTGAAGAAAAGGACTCTTGTGTTGTTGTTCAGCAGAAACGGAAATATGTGTTTGGACACTAAGAAAAAGTTCAGGGAGGTGAAAATACTGACAGAACGTGAACTCACGGCAGAGAGGCATCATGACGGTCAGATCAACAAGCTGAACTTTGACCCCTCTGACCCTGAGTTCACGTTTCTGCAGCTGAGATTCTGATTTATGAACCAGTTTGTGTTTTTAACTGATTTTGGTTGTTTAGAGTCTGAATGTTCGGAGCCACATCTTAAAAGGTTCTCATTGTTTTTAGTTTTTTAGCAAACAGAGCTTCAGGAATCAGCAAGTTGGAGCTAAAATCCTTTTCCCCATAAATGTTTGGTGTTTTTCAATAATTCAACTGAAGAAATGGGAATAATTATGGGAATAAATTGTGTCCCAGTGACAGGCTGCTGTGAAGACCTGAGAACTGGATCAGGAGATTTTAACAGAACTTTTTGTTTCTTTTGGGTGCAGCTGCTGAATGTGACCACAGAGCTCTCTTAGCTTAGCATTTTCAACTTTATAGATTTATTCACAGTTTGTTCCACATTTAAAATATTTTTTAATCTTTTCAGCTTCTTTCAAACATTGTTCTGAAACCTGCTTCAGCAAACACTTTTAGTTTTTAGCAACGGTTCTGCTACTTTCTACTTTTAGGTACTTTTTTTGCTTTAGCTTTTAGATTTCTTTATGTTCTAGCTACAGTTTAGCTACTATCAGCTTTTAGTTAGAAGTTTGCCACTTTAGCTCTTAATTATTTTTTTTTTTGCTACTTTTCATAAATTACAGCTGTATTGGTTTGTTTGGATGAATTTTCAGCTGATTTTAAGGCGCTTGATTGGACCAACTTTTGTTTCTATTCCTGCTTTTATTAAGTGCTAATGAACAAACAAACAAACATTCAGGAGTTAAAGAGTGCAGACTGAGATCATAACAACCTGAAAACAAATAAAAACTGAATGGACTGATTGTTTTATAATCTGACGAAGCACAAAGCTGATGTTTGGAAGCCCCTTAGTGCCAAAAATGATCAAACACTAAAATTTGTTTTAAACAATAACAAATATTCTCATGTTAAGAATACACACAAAACATCAAATACACGGGAAACAGTTTTAAAATGAAACTAAAAATAATTTTAAAAACTTAACATGTCATAATTTACTATTTTCACGTGAAAACTTTATATTTCCATCTGATACATGTAAAAAACATGTTTTGCACACGTGAATAATGGTTTGAAATTAAAACTAAACATCAAATATGTAAAATGTCTAATGAGAATGTAGTTCTGGCACATAAAAGTGTTGGATATTTTCTTATTTTCTGATTAAGTAACTGAATGGATAGACATATAACAAGTTTAATTTAGTTTTAATGTGAAAATGTTGCTTTAAAAGAACCTTCTTCCTTGTTTATGATGACATCGTTGTAGTGCTGATGTAAGAGGGACCACCCCCAGGGGGTGGGACCAAGGTTTGCCATGTACATGTACAGACACGATAATAAGTTGTTTTTAAATCTTAAAATAAATATTCAGCACTAAGAACTGGTTTTCTGTGTATATTTTAGGTTACCATTATCCTTCAAACAAAAAAATAAAAATAAAATAAATAAATGAAAATAAGTTTGGTGAACATGTGAGTCATGCATGTGGCAAAGGGACATGTTCCTGTGATCACGTGTGTGTTTTATATTAATAGTTTGGATTTAGTTTTGGTTAGAATGGGCTTCCATAGATCATCCGGACTGATAAAAAGTTGTTTTATTTATCCGTCATCTGCTTTCAGATATAAATTAATAAAACTACACTGAAGTCACTACTGACAACAAAAATACATTCTGAAACAACAGTTTCTACCATTTTTACACAAACGTCTCGTCAGAAACGCTCAGATTCACGGCTCAGCTGCTCCTTGAACGCATCACGTTAAAGTTTAACAAAAGCCTGAAGAAAAGATTTTAAAGGTGAAAACTAGTGTTTAGAGAAAATTAAGTTTAATTTAAAATTTACAGATTTTTTGTTTGAGAGTTTTATTTAAAAAAACCACTTAATATTTAAATTTGTTATAAACTGAAGAGAAAAAGCAGCTGAGCTCTGAATTTGTTGTTTCTGTTTCTTTTATCTCCCATTTATTAATTTGTGTTCTTTAAATATTTGACAGTTGGGGTGCTACAGATTCTACTTGTTCTTAGAGGGTGAGTTTAAGGTCCGATTCTTCTACCAGGTTCAGTAAAAAGTTCTGTTTCGTCAGGAATGTTCTACCAGAGCTTCTAACCGCATCTGTTCTCTGAGAACCCAGCTCTGCTCAGACCCGGTTCTGACTGAGGCAGAACCACGTGCAGCAGGCGAACCTGAGCAGCTCCGTGGAGAACCCTGTTCTGTCTCCATGAGCGCTTCGAGTTCTGATCCGCGATGCAACCCAACCAAATCTCCTTATTAGGAAGAGGAAGTGGCATTCCCGGAGGACGCCACCGTGGTCTCCCTCTGTGAGTGCTCCGCCCCCTCCTTGTTGGGGTGGGAGGAGTTGTCCGACTTGCTGCGGCTGAACTCCGCCCCCACGATGGGCCCGGTGAACTTGGGCTTTGGGCGGACGCAGGTCGTGCAGCAGAGCAGCGTCTTGAGGAAGGCGCGGCGCATCTCGTTGCTGGTCAGCGTGTAGATGAGTGGGTTCATGGCGGAGTTGAGGACGGCGAGCGCCAGGAACCACTCGGCCTTGTAGAGGACGGGGCAGGTCAGCGTCTCGCAGGCCGCGTCCAGCAGCAGCAGAACGAAGAGCGGCGCCCAGCAGGCGATGAAGCAGCTCAGGACGACGATGACGGTCTTCAGCAGCGCCAGAGACTTCTCTGAGCTCCTGCCGCCGGCGCCGGCGTTGCCGCGGCCGTTGGTCACCTTGCGGAAGACCAGCTTGCGGCTGCGGGTGCGCACCAGCGCGTAGATGCGGGCGTAGAGCACCACGATGGCCAGGAGGATGATGCAGAAGACACTGGTGCAGAACAGGATGTAGGTCTTGTGGTAGAGCGGCAGCACGGTGGAGCATCGCGGCATGCTCTCGATGCAGTTCCAGCCCATCACCGGCAGCCCGCCCAGGACGGCCGCGATCATCCACACGGTGCTGATCAGCAGGAAGACGCGGCACGTGTTCCCGTTGTTGTGCAGCTTCATCTTCAGCATGGTGAGGTGGCGCTCGATGGCGATGGCCAGCAGGCTGAAGACTGACGCGGCCAGCGCCACGAACATGCTGCCCTCTCGGAAGAACCACTGCGTGGGCGTCAGCTTGTAGGTGTTGGCGCCGGACAGCAGGATGTTGGCTGTGTAGACGACGCCCGCCAGCAGGTCGGACAGCGCCAGGTTCCCGATGAAGTAGTACATGGGCTTGTGGAACTTCTTGGTCCTCCAGATGGTGGTCAGGACCAGGACGTTCTCCAGGATGATGAAGCAGCACACGATGATGAAGACCACCGAGTCCGCCTTCAGACCCGAGTCCTGCTGGGTCGCCTTGCGGAACTTCCCGGTGTAGTTGTAGTGTTTGGCGATGAGGTCGGAGTAACTGGGCTCAGCCATGGCCTGCAGCTGCGGCGGGTGTCCAGCAGGGGGCGCTGCGTCCTCAGACTTCAGTCCTTCATGTCAGGTGGTCCTCCTGATGAGGAGCAGGGGGAGTCCTGGTGCTGGAGGGGGACATGGTCCTGCAGAAAGAGACTGAAAACCTCAGATTACTGCTGAATAAAAACCTGAAACTTTAAACTCCTGATCTGAACTTTAAATTTTTTTAAAAAGATGATAACTGTTAAAACAGAGTACCTTTATTCTGAAACCTGAAACTTTATTTTTAACTTTTCTCACTGAAGTTTTAGAAAGATGAAACCAGGACCAGGATCCTGAAAACCATCAACCATTTTAGTTTCATTTTGACACACAGAGTCAAAACATTTTAACTGTAGAAGAAAAGTTTTGTTTTAAACTAAATAAACTTGTCTTGACAAAAAACATGGTTCTCATAGAAAGGACTGAATCCAATTTGTCCACAGGGACATGTTGGACTCTGGTGTCTTCAGTCTGTCCTCGTTTTTTAAAGAGGTAGTCACAGGGCCATTTGGCATCATGGTGTGTACCACACGGAACAAGGACCAGGAGGTTAAGGCCCACAGGACAGGAGACAATCTAAATCATTTATTCATTTCATTTAAAAAAAGAAAACAATTCATTTCATTTAAAAAAAAAACAAATTTGCACAAAGAAAAATATATACAAATTAAATAAAAAATGAAAGGTAGCAGAAGAAGAAAAAATCTTATAATATTTTGTCCAAAAGAGGACAACAGATAATATAAACATAACCAAAGAGTCCAGATCAAAGGTCACCGGGTTCAGACCAGGCCATCCATCTGTTTGAGACAAAGTGGAAGACGACCGAGGAGGACATCAAATAATAAAACAGACTAGAATTCTCTGGGGTTAGGGTACAAGAAAATCTCAAGACTATCAAGGCATTCTGGACTAAACCTGCTGCTCAGGGTCAGAGAGTTTGGTCACATGTCGTTCAACAGAACAATGACCAGAAACACATCGAAAAGAACACCTGAGAACGGATCGGAACCAAACATCGGACTGTTCTGAAGCATCACTCTGATCTAAACCCTCATCATCTGTGGGCCAGAACACCTGCAGACAGGTGGACCAGAACACCTGATTTGAAAAGTTTGTCAGCAAAATAATAAATCTAAAAATGTTCATTTTTGTTGAAACCAGTTTAAATATTTTTATTTCTTTAAACTGAAGAAACAACTAATTATTAAAAGTAGATTTTTTTGTTTGAAGTTTATTCAGAGACTTTAGTTTTTTTAAAACAAACAAAAAGGTCTGAGGTCTGTGTTTTCTCATATAATTCATTAAATTTTAATAAAGTTTATATTAAATCTGTGACAAAAAAGAAAAAATTATAAAAGTTTCTCCACAGTAAAAAAGAAAACTTTACCACGACAATTGTCTTGTTTTTGGCATTTTTGGGTTTCCATATATGAGCAAAGTTTCCTAAACATCTTAAACTGATCAAGTTCAGCCTTTAATTGTAAATTGTTTTAAGTTGAAACTTTCTTCTAAATGCAGAGTTGGACCAAGAATGGAACATCTGAACCAATATGCGTTTCTAGTGCAAGAAAACAAAATAAAATAAGATTTTATCTGTAAATTTAAACATCACAGGAACGAATTTGAGTAAATATTTGAAATTTATGTATTTTAAACTGAAACCATGAATCATTAAAACTTTACATTTAGTGTTTCAGCTCAGTATTAACCAATAAAGACGCTTTTTGGCTCCAGAAATCCTCCCTCTTCTCTCCTCTCTGGGTTTATTTTAATCAGAGTTAAAAATATTTTTTTTTGTTATAAATCACATTTAAAGCTTTATTTTTTCAAGTTTAAAAATCCCTCCTTAAACAAAAACAAATTAAAAAACAGATTTAATTCGTTAAACTGACCTGAGTTCAGTTGAACGAGGCTCCTCGGAACCAGAACAGAACCTCGAAACGGTTTTTATTCCTTTATTTTTTTTAAAAATAACTCAGAGTAAAAAATAAAATCAGCTCCTGGGAGTTTCTGCTGCAGCTCCGAGGATCCGGGAGGTTTTCATTTTTTTATCCTCAGTCGGTCCGGGTCCGGAGGGAAAGAGTCCGACTGCGAAGAGGAGATCACGCACACGCGCGCGCGCACACACTGAGGAGGAGGAGAAGGAAGATGCTGCTCTCTGCTCACGTCAGTCAAACTGATTTCCAGAAACAAAAACGTTTCTTTCCATCAGTAAAATTAAAATCCTTTAAGTGCATGAAGAAATGCCTATCACCCGCTGCCTTTCTAACAGAGTTTAAGATCATCTCGTGCAGATTAAGGAAAAGTTAACGCCGTTTGATGCGCGCGAATTCCCGCGAAATCTCGCGAGATGTAAGTAAGTAAGTGAGATGTGTCGGCTGTCTGATTATACGACTGTCAGATACAGTAGCTCCTGGCTGTCAGGAAACGAGAGAAAAGTTTTGTGCCTGAACAACAAAACCTAAGAATAATTTAAACTTTTGAGCCTGCGTTCTTCACTTTGTTCTTGTACGTGTCCTCATGAGTGGTTCCACTTCATTTAAAGCTTGGGTTCTCAAACTGTTTTTGTTTTCACTAGCACACTTAGTTAGCAAAACTAAATTTAGCGGAAGCTAATTGGTCTGTTAACTGTTTTCAAAGTTGTTGTGGAATCTCCTTAAGTTGTTTTAAGGGTGCAACATTAACAGTTTTCAAAGTTAGTAAAAAGAAAAGGCTAATTCGCTATTAATCAAAACGTTTGCTCCACTAAACGTTAATCTGCTAACTAAAGAAACTAGCTTAGCCAATGCTAAAGCAGTAGGAAATTCAGTGGATTTAATGCTAACTGCTAACCACTGACCTGTCATGAGCAGACACGTGGTATTCACACATTTCTGCAGGTATATATACTTAAAGTTAGCAAAAGTGAACTTAGCGGCAGCTAGTCGGTCCGCTAACAGTTTTCAGCGGTAGCAAAAAGCAATTGTGGAAAAAGAAAAGTTAGAACAGCTGTTAGCAGCTGAGTGCTAACCCATAATTGTTTTCCATTAACCTGAGTGCCATCTAGATGTAGGTGAAGCAGTTTTCTACATGAGTGTTTGTTTTAATGTGTTTTACCGTACGTTAATTTGTTCCTTTAAAGAGTTTTATAAGTAAACTGAATTGTTTTTTATTCACTTTAAAGTACCTCGTTTTTACTTCCTCAGGTGTTTCGTACAACTTCTTCTGGCACCACAACACTGGGTCTAACAGCAATCTGTGCTGGGGCCACGCCGGGCCCCGGTTGGACACAGTTTGTTGAGAACCAAGCTGAAGTTTGGAGGGCAGGCTGGATGGATGGATGGGGGGAGGAGGAGGAGGTGATGGGAGGTCTGAGGGTAACAAAGGCCTCTTTCCCCGGAGCTGCTGACTGTATTCAGGCTCCGCATAACTGAGCGTCACCATGACGACGGCTGGAGGAAAACTGGTCCCGACCCTCAACAAAAAGTAGTTCAGCGAGCAACGAGGAACCCAAAGGAGGACCGGTGTCGGTTCTGGTCTTAGAGACCCGTGGAAGGAAACATTTGTCAAAACTGTGTTGAAAGTCCTGATTCTTGTTTTTGTTCCGTCAGCCCTCATTGGTCCCCCCACCCTTTGTTTTAATTTTCTGTTCTGGGTTTTGTGCCGGTTCTTTTCTGCTGAACATCTGCAGCCTGTAATTATGGTTTGGACCGGTTCTGTGTGTCTTTTAGTGTTTGTGTGTGTTGAGCAGGAAAGCCAGCTTCTTCCTCCCTGACTTCCTGGGATGTGATTCGTTGTTTCCCCGGCGGAGGGAATGTGGCAGCTGCCCTCAGAGTGGGGTGGGGGTGGGGGGGGGAATGGATGTTTCTGTTGTTTAAGAAAAAAATATTTTAAATTAAAATAATTCAGAGTCTTTAGACTGTGTGTGTTCTTGTATAATCTGACCTGAATAAGTTAATTTTACAGATACTGAGCTAAAATTCGGTGTGGTAGTAGCTGAGTGTCATCCCCAATGCATTCTCTTGCTAACAATTTGCATGAAATCTTACTTTAAATCTTTGGTGAGCAAGGCAGCGGGTGATGTGCATTCCTTCTAGTTAGCTGTGAGCAGCTTTTGTAACGTCTTTGGTTTGTTTTTGCAGCAAAAGATTCAAAACATCGAGATCAAAAGTCTGACATTAGTTTATGCACCGACCCACAGTTTGGTTATTTTCTTATTTACCTTTCAAAACAATATTTTTCCACTTCTTCAAAGTTTTTCCCTTTAAGACACGTAAAATCATATTTGTTACGAATTTATTTATTTACTTTCAGTTTCTTGTATTTTGTTGTTTCACCAGGCAAATTTCTTTCTCTTAAATCCCAGTAATGAGTTTTCCATTTCCACAGGAAGCAGAGCTCGCGCCTCACCTTCAACAATTAGTTTTATTGCAGGCCGTGTGCTTATTGTTTGATGGGCATTAAACATTAAAAACAGGAAGTTGGGTGGGAATAAAAGGCAGGGATCAATAGAAGTATAAATGTTCGATGACATCCTGAGAGGCTGCAGCTTCTGAACAAGAAGAAGAATCGAAGGCAGTTTCCGTCCGTTGGATCATTTTCACGGCTTCTTTTTGTGTGTATGGTTTGTAAAATCCTACTCGTGACTGCGCACATTATTTTGTAGCCTGACTCCGCCCACTTTGTTCTCTCAGCTCAGTTTGGCAGCTTAACAAGAGTCTGAGCACAAGCAGATTTAGACTAGATTTTTAATTATTTTTTATTGTACATGTTTTTAGGCCTGGACATTTGTAGCTGAAAATCTTTTTATAAAAAAAAACTTTTTCTAGGGTCAAAATTCCCCTCTGCCACTGTATAATGTCTGAAATTTATTTTTAAAGGGTTGAGAATGACTTTGACATCTTTGCAACAGATTTTTTTTTAAGTTGTTCAAATTGTAATCAATAAAACGAAAAGCTTCCATCCATCCATCCATCATCTCGTTCCAGAGTCGGGTCTCAGGGGCAGCAGATCAGGGAGGCCCAGACCTCACCTTCCACAGGTGTCCCCAGACCAGCCGAGTGTCCTGGGTCTTCCCCAGGGTCTCCTCCCAGTTGGACACCTCCCAAGGAAGGCTGCCAGGGGTCATCCTTATATGCCCAACCCGAAGAGGACAGTCTGTCCTTTACCGACTGAGGATCGTGGCCTCAGATTTGGAGGTTCTGATCCTGATCACAGCTGTGAACAACGACACCAACATACTGGATGTGCAGGAGTACCTGCTCGTTTTTGTTGCCTGACCTTCTAAGCCCCGCCGACACTCTCAGTTAATGTCAGCAGCATTATTACTGTAATTTTTTGCTATTTTCAGTCCGGTCGAATCTTCTTCCTCCTGGTGTTTAATTTTGGGTCCCATGTGTTGTGGCGCTGCCATGGAACAAATCAGGGCTGATGGGTTTTGCAATAAGAGGCCCAGTCTGGATGTCCCGGTCCAAAGGGATACATGGATGACCGGGTGGTGCGTAGGTGGTGACTCACGAGGGGGGTGGTGAGGCCTCTTCAGCACCCTGGGGTCCTCTTAGCATTCAGCAGAGCGCTCATTAGACATGCAAAGCTGCAGGGTTGGAGCTGCGGGGCTGAAAGAGTCGCCTTTGTCCCATAATTGGAGATGGTTCTGTGGGAGCCGGGCCTCCTCGCCCTCTCCTCTTTATAACAGCATACCAAATAAATTCTGCTTACAGGAAATGATCCTGCTTTCTGGTTACCTTCCATGACGGAATGCCTCATCAGTGTTCAAAAATTCACCAACAGCATTCGAAACAAATCAAAACAGAATCAAACCAAACCAAAATCCAGAAACAATGTGTGAAAAACTGGCACCAGCTCCCGATCCAGCAGCTTGTAGAACTTCCTTTAGCAACAAGAACTCTGGTTTTCTGCTGGGCTCTTGGTGGTTGTGGGGGGATTTTGGCCACTCTTCTTTCCAGGGTTGCTTCAGCTGTTTGAGGTTTCTGCTCAGCTCTCTGAAGGTCCCACCACAGGGTTTCTGGGGTTCTGGGGATCAACTGGACCTCTGCAGCACCTTGGTTCTTCTCTTTATGACCAGCTTGAGTGTAGATCAGCTGCTGTGGTTCTGTTGGATTTGTTTGGTCCCTGTCCTCTCTGAGCTATTTATTGACTGAATGTCAAAGTCTTGAGCGATCAGAACCACCCCGAGAGATAAAACCAGAGTCCACATCGTGTCACAGCTTCATCATCAGGGTCAGATTGTGTCTCTGCAGGTTGATGAAGTACAGAACAGGTTTTACTGAGCTCTAAATGTGGGGTTCTGTCCTGACTTTAGTTGGAGAAGAGTTTAACTCTCACTGCTCTGACAGGCTAATGGCTAGTCAGAGCAGGTTATTCCAGAAAAAATATTTTGATATTCCTGCAGGAAGTGCTGCAGCCAGCTGCTAATCTCACTGTTTAAACATTTAGTCACAGTAAATGACTGCAAGGATGCAGGAATTGTGGGTGCTGGGGGTACTACAGTACCCTGTTGTGGAAATACAAAGGATGAATAAACAGCTGTTGTGCAGCTAAACCTAGCGAGGCCTGGTGAGGACCACACGTGGCGTAAATCCAACAACCGACCGGTGTGTGTGAGGAACTAATAGGACAGAAGCTAATGAGTGGAGTGGCTGCAGCTGTGGCAGGTAAAAGAGGGCAGGTGTTGATGAGTGTGGCCAGCTGAAAGACACAGTTTGATGTAAATTAAATACTGAAACAAGTGAATGCAATATTTTGTGTTTTTTTCTGCGTGCAATAACATAGGAGTAAAAGAATGTCTCCTCTTTTAGTTTGAATGTTGGGTTAAAATATTATAAACAGTTAAAAATAAAATTCTATGCAAGTGGAGTTTAGTTCAGTTTTTGAGTTTCTTTAAAAGAACAAGAAACAGCTAGAAGGAAGCAGGTAGAAAATGTGTCCCAGCTGATCTGAGGTCAGATTAAAACTCAACACAAACAGCTTTAATCCTGTCTGAGTCTGACTGACCTCCAATCAGATCAGAGATTTTACCTTTTAGAGTTTATTTTCAAAACTTTACTAAGCTCCACATCACATGAATGGAGCATACAAAAACGTATTTATGGTAGAAGTTTAAAACATGTTAAACCAGAGTAGAACGTAAGCGTAGGATGAACAGATTTAGCAGATTTTTTTTGAGCTCCGTCTAAAAATCTCAGTTATGAAGAAAAATTTCTGAGACGCGATGGAAGTCGGCGAGAGTTTAGATGAAGTCCTGCAGCAGTGAGAGACACACGAGGTGAAAAAAACAAAAATATCTACGTTTTTATGACTTAAATGTAGAAGAAGAATAAAATTATGGATGGATGGATGGATAGATGGATGGGTGGGTGGTTTGATGGATTGAATGGGTGGATGGATTGCATGCATGGATGGATGGATTGGATGGATGGATGGATG
>JAVKLF010000053.1:1877032-1894237 GCA_034783495.1 Millerichthys robustus
AAAGGGGTACCCTTCGTGTCAATAGTGTGACGCATGGTCAGAAGGCATCCCAACTCGTCAATATATGACGAGTCGGGAGTGAGAATGTGTTGTCCTGTCATGTCCTCTCAGATCCTGTCAGATCCTGTCAGATCCTCTCATGTCCTCTCAGATCCTGTCAGGTCCTTTTTCAGGAGAAGCTGCTCTAATCCTGTTTTTTCTGAATCAATATTTTTCTGTGTTCAGTTTTAGTTCAAAGCTGCGTGCAGCAGAACATCTGGAAATGTTTCAAACTCTCGGCTTGGTTCGGCCCGGCCCGGCCCGGCCCGGAGGCTGACGGGCGAGCGAGGGAGGAAACATGGCAGCGTCGCTGATTCAGTGACCTTTGACCTCCAGCAGAGAAACCAAACTGAAAAATCCCCGTCTCTCCGCCAAGAGAACAGGAAGAGGTGGAGCTGCAGAACAATAAAGATTATGTTGGGTCCAGATGGTGCCGTTTGACAGCTTTTGTTCTGCTGAAAGTTGACATGAGCGGTTCTGCTAACGATGCCTAGGTCTGCTGGACCCGAGAAGATCCAAACCCAGTCCAACTCATAAGGTTTACACAGAACAACACATCTAGCATCAGAACCAGTTCTGTTCAGAATGTGAGCACGGCGTGACCACAGGAGCCACAGAAACCACAGGGGCCACAGGGGGCACAGGAGCCACAGAAACCACAGGGGGCACAGGAACCAGAGGGACTACAGGGGCCACAAGGGCCACATGAACCACACAGGGGCCACAGGGACTACAGGGACCGTCTCACAGTCCTTCCAACAAGTTCAGGTGTAAAAATGTTGTGATCTCAGGTCCTGTTTTAACTGTGATTGGCTGGTGCTGTAATTAGCTGCAGCTGTGATTGGCTGCTGCAGCTGTGATTGGCTGCTGCAGCTGTGATTGGCTGCTGCAGCTGTGATTGGCTGTTGGTTCTGTCTGTATGTTCTGCCCGACACTCGATGGGCCTTAAGGCAGTTCTGGGTGGAAGTGGAGCTCCTTTCGTCAGTCGTAACTATGACTAATGAGTTCTGTCAGGTCCTATCTGCTGACTCATGTATTCCACCACCGATGGGTTTTTCTCAGCGCAACACGCTAACAGCACATTCATGCTCGCTGTGCAGAGGAAGAGTTAAAATACAATATTACCCATCTGAGTTCACTATTACCCACCTCTTTGTTGAAATCTTTGCTGTCTGACAGTGTTTCTGCTCATTTTTTATAATGTGTCCACAGGGACCAACGGGGCCACAGGTACCACAGGGGCCATACAAATGTGTCAGACAAAACAGATGATTCTGGAGGGGAATCATGTCTTTTCAGAGGATTTGTGCTGAAAGCGGTGAAAATGTTTCGGACACGTTGAGGAAACCTGGAGGGCGCTCATAAAAACGCAGAAGATGGCTGCCTCTGCAGAAACATTCTGTGAGGGCAGTAAAATGTAATTAAATGAATAAAACAGTCTGGTTGTAAATCACTGCGCGGGTCTGTTGTTGGGGGTGGGGGTGGGGACAGACCAGCTCATGTGTGTGTGTGTGTGTGTGTGTGGGGGGGGGGGGGGGGTCTGCACAGTCCCCCTTTAATAAAGGCCATAAAAAGTCCTCATTAAACGGTTTTGGATCAGGACTCGGTTCTGGTGGACCCCTGAGAGCCGGGAGGAGCCGGAGCTCCTTCATGTCACTGATGAAATCACAAGCACGTGTTTATTTCTGCTTCAGGGTGAGAAAAACAAGCTGAAATGAAATAAAGAATCAAACACATGTGCAACAATTCCACCCAACAGAACCAGAACCAGGTCATCGGCTGGAGGTACAGGGTTCTCGTCACACACAGGATGATGATGACGATGATGATGGTTGGAATAGAACCGGTGTATGTGTTTCCTGGTCAGCTGATTTGAGGCTCAGAGGTTCTGAGGGAAGGCTCGCTGGACCCGTGTTCTGGTTAACGTGGGAGGAAACACTGCTTATCAACAAGATACTTAGTTTCTATAAGCTAAACAATGCTAACACCAGCTGAAAGATGAAACGTCAAAAAAGCTAACATAAGCTAAAAGTAGCTGAAAGTTTGTAAAAGAACCCGTCTGTTTTAAACTTTGTCTTTTTATAAACGAAGGTGAAACGTGAGGAAATGTTTTATAGAAGTTGTAGCTCTGAGGTGAAATTACAAATCTACTCAAGTTCTGAACAAAAATTTCTGAGTCACAAGTTCTGAGTAAAAGGTGAAAGGATCAGGTCGAGGTGGTGAGGACTCAGGTGCAGACAGACTCGCAGGGATGAAATAAATCATATTTATTTAAGTAAAGCAAAAGCTGGCGTGGAGGCAAAAAAACTTACAGAAAGATGGACGAGGGAAAAACAGCAGGGTGACAAGCAAGCAACACGAACAGGAACCGGAAACATTGAACAGAGAACACAAGCATGACCATCCAAACAAAGGTATGACAAGGACAATGAACCGACGAGGAGGAAGTGAGAAAGAACCAGTCTTATACACTCAGAGAAAGGAGGATAATGACAGACACCTGGGGAACAAGGCTGATTGGGAACTCAGGACAGGTGAGACTAATGATCAGACAGAGAGAGAAGAGAAACAAAGACGACAAAACCACAGATCCTGACAAAAGGTCTCTGAGGCAAGGTGGTGAAGGCTGATGGGCGGGGCTTCAGCTGTAGCCATGTTTAAAAAGCAGACAAACTTTAGCTGTGGGTACAAAGATAAAGTTAAATCCATAAAATGTGAATAAATTCATGAAGGGTTTAAACTTCCTCCTCCTTTGGCTGAAGAACTGAATCAGCTGAAACCAAACATCTCAAGTAAATTCTGCAGCTGAGGTTTGGTTTCGGCTGTTTTCTTGCAGCGGTTTTAGGATTTTAGGGGTTAAAAGTTCATCGTTGTGAAAACATTTAAAGTTTCTCATTTATTTTGTTCCAGATGTTTCATTTTCTGTCCAAGAAATAATCAAACAATGTAACTATGAGAGGTTCTGAGGTCCGACCCGGTCCGGTAATAAAAGTTCATTTTGAAAATCAGTTTTCTGTAATTGTTCTGATCCGTTTACGAGGCGGGCTCATAAACGGATCAGAACAACGAGTCATTGTTGTTCCTGCACCACAAACACAACTCAGGCTTGGAGGGGGATCAGGACCCGAAACCGTCCAGAACCAGGACTCCTGTTGAGTTTGTAATGAGGGGAGGGGTCCGGGCGGTACCAGAAATCATGAACTGCTAATGGGCGTGTTCTCCGGTTCTGATTGGGTCCAGATGTTGGATCTGATGAGAGACGAGCGGAGCCACAATAAATCCCAGGAACGAATAAAACAAATAAATGAGCTGCGACTAAAAATAATTCCATGAAGACTCGGGGACTTCATTCTCCGTGTTGTAGACAGCCGGGCCTGTTTGGGTCCAACAGAACCGGGGCAGAGCTGATGAATCAGTTGTCATCGTGTGTGATTCGCTGTTTTAAACAGTCCCAAACATTCTGACTGTGTTTAGTCAGGCCCAGTCCAAAAGTCCAAACACACGTCTGATGGGCCAATAACCCGTCCGGGTCGGAGATCGGTCCGCTTCTCATTCATCACATCCTTCAGCGGAGCCTGCTGGGTCACAGCACCGTGACCCGGTTCTGAAGCTCCGCTGGGAATCGGGTCACGTTATTAGCTAGGCTTAATGTCTTCAAACATTCTGGGTTCCAGTTTTCCAGGTTTTGCTGAAAGAAGGTTCTGACCCGGAGCGTGTGGACTTCATGGTTCTGTTGTTTTACATGCGGGTTCTAAACCAGAAAACCAACAAGGAAGCACTTAGTGCTTTTAATTTGAAGGCAACAGGAAAGCAGGTTCATCTCTCAGACAGGTAAAGTAGGTGAGACAGTTGAGACGTGAGACAGGTGAGACAGCTAAGACAGGTGAGATGTGAGACAGGTAAGACAGGTGAGACATGTGAAACAGGTGAGACATGAGTTTTTAAACTTTAAAATAGGCGGAATAAAATGGACAGCAGCTGAAAGCTGAAAAGCTAAAACCAGAAAGCAGTCTCCAAAATGAATCAAATGAATCTGACAGCAGCAAACGTTTCTGAAACTGTTTGGAGTTATTATTTTATTAAATGTAAATAATAGTAAAAGAAAAAAACTTTTAATGTAAAAAAAAAAATGTTTTCGTCTGATTAAAAAACAAAAAGAGGAAAAATGATTTTCATGGTTCTGAAGAACTATTTGAACAATTTACTGTCTCCCATCAGTTCAGAGGATTGAAAGACTCCCCTGACCTTTGACCCCACCCTGCCTCCACAGGTCACCTCAGTCACGAGCCAATCAGGCGGCCGCGGTCCAAACGGGTCCATCTGGACACCATGCCTGCTCTGTCTCCGCTCTGCCTTTTAACTCGCTCATCATTAACCTCCAGCTGCAGAGGTCGCGTTTCACAGCAAACACTCGGCCTGCAGGTCACGCAGAGACTAAAACCACTTTCTGCTGAGACACTGAAGTTCAACCCAACAAATTCAAGTTTAAATCCAAAACTCAACCAATCTTTGGGCGTAAACATGGTTGTTAATGAAGCCTTGTTCAGACGTCAGGGTGTCACTTCTTCAACTTTTAAAGCTAATTCCATGCAGCTTTCACATGAAGTGGTTCTTTAGCTAATTAACCTTTGACCTCTCTGACCCTCAGGCTGTTCCTAAACGGCATCAAGACTGATGTTAACTCTGAATCGTATCGTTTGTCAGATTCAAACATTGTTGTTTTTACTCAAATTAATAAACTGTAGGCTAACAAAAACAACATGTGCTGATATGATTTTTTACATTTAGGCTAGGCTACTCTTTAAATAACTATATTTATTATCTAATATAGGACTATAAAACATACGGTGAACTTTAAGTTCCAATCAAACACTTAACAATAAAGCAGGAAGAAGGAAATCTTTCAATAATATTTTAATATTAATATTAAACGAAAGTGTTTGTTTTCCGGGAGTTTTTATTAGCTATTTTTAGTCAGGCGGAGCTGGGGCTACTACCGGACCGGCCCGTCGGGGTCCTTCACGTGGCACCGATAGACAAACATGGCGGAAGAGTCAGAGAAGCGAGTTTGTCTGTAAAGTTTTCAATATAAATCTTACGATACTAAGCAGAACATTTTCCTGCGTGTGGAGCTGCTAATGTTCCGTTTGGACCGGTTCGGGTGTCCGGTTCCAGAATGAGCGGCTGGGCGGGTTTTTCTGACGCGGAGCTGCGGAGAATGCAGCAGAAAGGTAAGAAACTGGTCATCAGGACGGATCAGCTTCTGTCAGGAGAACCGGTCTTGTAAGAATTTCTGTTCCCCCTGTGTCGGGAGCGCGCATTGCAGCCAGAGAGGCTCTTCTGATCAATTTCTCGGTAAAACAACTCATATAATCATGTCAAGCTTGTAACATTCAGTTTAATCGGCAGCTGTTGTTTACATAATTTTAAAATAAATAAATATAAACGAGGTCTTTATACACTGTTTTCTGTTATTTTCAACTCCAAGAGAATCGGTCTTTTTCCACTTTTTGCCACTTAAGCCTGACAAATAAAAGTCAGTCACCAAACACAGTTTTCCAACACATAGTGTGTATTTATAATTTTTTTTTACTGATACAAGAGGATGGAAACTGGCTGATGGCATGGATGGATGAATGGATATTTTAGCTGCCTGAAATAATCTGTTCCCCCTCCATAATATGGGAACAAATAAACAAATCCTGTGAAATTTGAAACTGTTGGTCATTGTTTTTCTATATAACGTTTGAAACATTTAGGCTATTATTTGATATTTTGAAATCCAAAATGGTTAAAATATGACTGTTAGTTTGATGATTTCAGGTGGCTAAAATATTTGGTTCCCCCCTCATAACTTTGTCAAATAATTATCAAATGTCACCAAATTCACAGGATTTGTTGTTGATGATGAGAAGAATAAGCACAGTTAAAGACTTGCAGGTAAATTAATTTGTTCCCATGTTATGGAGGGGGAAAAGTGATTATTTCAGGCAGCTAAAATATCCATTCTCTCCTCTCCTCCCCCCACAACTTTGGGAAATAAAGAGCAACTCTTTCCAAATTCTCAAAAATTGTTATGTGTGATAGCTTGTTGTAAACTAGAAATGTCCTTAATCCAGTAATCTGTCATATTTTACATTAGAACAGGATTTACCAGAAAGTCTCTCGTCTTTTCAGGAAGTCTTACATCTTGTGCCATGCTATCAGCTAGTTTCCATTTTTATGAATCAGCAAAAAATTTTATAAATACACACTATGTGTTGGAAAACTGTGTTTGGTGACTGACTTTTATTTGTCAGGCTTAAGTGGCAAAAAGTGGAAAAAGACCGATTCTCTTGGAGTTGAAAATACCAGAAAACAGCGTAAGAAGACCTCGTTTATATTTATTTATTTTACAATTTTGTAAACAACAGCTGCCGATTAAACTGAATGTGACAAGCTTGACATGATTATATGAGTTGTTTTACAGAGAAATCGATCAGAAGTGCCATGAAAATGATCAGATCTGCCTCTCTGGCTGCAACGCTCGCTCCCGACACAGGGGGAACAGATTATTTCAGGGGAACAGAATTTCTTACAAGACCAGGACCGCGTTCATGACCACATTTTGTGTATTTTACTGTCCAGACTCAGCCGAACCAGCCGCCGCAGTCCGCGGTCGGAAGCCGCCTCCGTCTGGCCGGAGTCGGCAGCAGCTTCAGCGGGAGAGAGCCCTGCAGTTAGCCGGGTCACACAGCCTCACACCCGGGCAACAGCTCTGCAAGCCACTGCAGAAAGAAGAGCCTGAGCCCACGGCCCAGTCAGGAGCTCCGGGGGACGGACTGGAGGCTCTGCCTGCAGCACGGTCAGGAGCTCCAGGGGGCGGACTGGAGGTGCAGCATGGACCCGCTGACATGGAGCCAAATGAAAACCATCATCTGGAGGAAACACAACTGGAGGTTAAAGAGCTGGAGACACAAGAGGTGGAACTGTTAGTATAATTTATTATCATTATTGTAGAAACTTTATACGATGCATCTGTTCCTCCTCAGTCTTATAAAAGCTGAAGTCAGATCAGGAAGATGTGGGTTTAAATAATTTGAACAAAATTCTTACAGAAGAAACTAATGAAAAGCTTTGTTATTTGTAGCTACTTCACTGTGTGTGTGTTTCAATAACGCCATTTCATATAGAATGGGTTTTGACTCTACACATGTGGTTGACTAAGCTTGTTATGAGTTATCTTAAGCATCCCAAAAAATGTTTTTTGCAGTGTGAAGTTGGAAAACTGGAAACTTTGCGTTAATCTGTAGGGGAGTCTGGACATCAAACTTTAAGACAGAATTGGCAGTAGATGGCCAGTATGGGGATTGAACCCGTGACTTTGGCGTTATTAGCACCACGCTCTGACCAACTGAGCTAACAGGTCTCTAGCTAACTGAGAATTGGCACAGGCATAATGAAAAGCTAGATGTTTTGTACACAAAGAGTCAGATTCCACTTTTATATCTCTGCTCTAATCAGAAAATGCCTTGACAAAAAAAAAAACAACTTTGCAAACATTCTGGTTTTCTTTTCAGACAGATTTCACAAACTCACTATGATCCTATGTATCCTGATCTAAAACTGCAGTCATCTTATCTTTTGGTTTTCCCTCCAAGCAGCCGGACCTTCCTGTAATTTTTCTGATCAGTAGTTCTCCAGAACTTCTATGAGATTTTATTTTGGCATTTCAGTCTTTGATCACTTTCATATGAATTTCATATGATTCTTAAAATCCGGCACGAAAAGTCGCCTCAGCTGTTCTTTTTCTGTTTTTGTGTCACCACAGGCGAGAGAAAAGCCGCCTGGAGCAGCTGCAGCAGGAGCAACGACTAATGGAAGAGAGAAACAAGCGGAAAAAGGCTCTACTGGCCAAAACCATCGCCGAGAAGTAAGACTGTGAAGACGTCACCACGTGGCCCCGGAACCCGAAACCCGTCCTCACGTCAAAGTCTCGGTGTCCTCCGCAGGTCCAAACAGACTCAGGCTGAGGCCGTGAAGCTGAGGAGGGTCCAGAAGGAGCTGCAGGCCCTGGACGACATGGTGTCCAACGACATCCGCATCCTGAGGGGGAAGATCGAAGAGGCCAGCTGGGACTACACGGCTGCCCGGTGAGTCAGCACTTATCTGAGCTTTTATTTTGGTAAACTCACCTGCTGCTCCGGTGCTCTGAGCTCTAAACAGCGCCCCCTGCAGCTGCTTTCTGAACAAAGCATCTGGGTTCAAACTCTTCAGATCTCAGTTGGTTCTGAGTGAGCGGAACCAGCGGGTTTGGGTCTGTTTTCTCTCAGATTACAGATGTTTGGAGCTTCAGCTTCATTATGGAGACACTGCTTCAAAATAAAACCTAGTCTGGTTTTTATTCCACTCTATCCATAAATCATGTTTTGTTTTTATGGTTTAAAAAACATTTCTGCATCCAGAAGATCTAAAAGAGCAGGACTTTGTTTAAAAACAGTGAGTTTTGTTAATTAAAACAAGTTCAGATTAAAATAAGTTTTTGTTGTGAAAACAAAGAAAATCTGTTAAAGAAGCTGAAACTGAGCTGAAAGTCAAAAGTAGCAAAACACTAAAAGAATCCTCTGGATATTTGCTTCCTGTCTGCCTGATCACCTCTGACGTCGTGGTGTCGTGTTTGACCACAGGAGGCGCCACGACAAGGCCGAGGCCGAGTACGTGGCGGCCAAGCTGGAGCTGCAGAAGAAGACGGAGGTGAAGGAGCAGCTGGCGGAGCACCTCTGCGCCATCATCCAGCAGAACGAGCTGAGGAAGGCCCACAAGCTGGAGGAGCTGATGCTGCAGCTGCAGGTCACCGAGGAGGAGGAAGGATTAGGCGGAGGACAGGAGGAGGAAGGAGGAGTAGGCGGAGGACAGGAGGAGGGTAGGAGGGGGAAGGAGGAGGCAGAGAAGAGGAGGAGGGAGGAGGAGCATGCTTCAGTGGGGGGAGGGGGGCAGCTGACTGAGGAGGAGGAGGAGGAAGGAGGAGCAGCAGACCTCCTCCTGACGCTCAGCTGATCCAAGCTTCAGAACTTTGGTTCTGATCTAAATAAGTTTTTCTGCTCTGAGAGGAAACGGCTGCTTCACTCAGACTTTCGGCTGCTTCACTCAGACTTTCGGCTGCTTCACTCAGACTTTCGGCTGCTATTTATTAAGACTCTTTATTGTTCTGCTCCTGAACCAACAGAACCGTCAGAACTGAAACGGGTCACAGGAAGTCGGTCTCAGAAGGACCCGGTCAGATTCTGGTCTCAGGTTCTTCCAGACGGAGGTCCAGAACTCCTGTTGGGCCCCAGAGAGGACAGCTGATGAATGTTTGGTTCTTGTGGACCTGCCGGGTCGTCCTTCAGAACCTGTGGTTTAAAATGTGAGAAGAGGTGACAGATTGGTTCTGTCGGGTTCTGTTGACTGACGGTTTAGAGAGCAGCTTATTAGCAGGAGCTGGACTCGGGTTTCACAAAGTTCTGGTTCTGGTTCTGGTTTTGGTTTCTTTCAATCTGATATGTTACTGAAATAAAATCTTCCTACAAGATGTGTCCGTGTGCTGTTACGAGTCAGAACCGGGTTCTCTAGGTCTCCAGGTCTTTGTTGCAGTGCTGCCACGGTTCTGAAGGTTCTGACTCGGGTCGGTGCTTGACGATCTTTCACCCTCCTTCATGGTATCGGGTCAGACAAAACCTCACCTGGAGAGTTTCAGTAAAACTTAATCAAACAATCAAAGATGCCCACCTGAGCGAGCCGGCCCACCTGTCTGTCTGTGTGTGTGCTTGTATGTGGGCATGTTTTGCTATACTTGGGAGGATATTTTGCCACATAAAGGAAAATACTGTTTGTAGGTCAGAGGTCAGGCTGGAGTCAATGATAAGTCCTCACAAAGATACCACTACATGACTGTGTGTGTGTGTGTGTGTGTGTGTGTGATTTATGAGGCGCTGTTCTTCAACATGTCGAGTAAAAACCTGAAACCTGACCTGTTAAAAATTATAAAGTATAAAAATGAACCTCAAACATCTGGACGAGCCGAACTTCACCACAAACAGCCGAACTTCAGCTTCACGTCAGCCGAACCCAGAGATAAATTTAGTTTTGGCTGGATTCTGTCTGAAAAGAAAACAAGATAAATAAACTTTTTTACTTTAGGACAACAATACAAAATTGTTTTTAAAATAAAAAATAAAACTGTTTTTCGACTGAAAGTAAAATAAAAACAAAAAAGATTTTATGTGTCGTTGAACAAAAAGACTGATCTTGATCCTAGTGCCTCTGTAGAACCCTGTAGGTTCTCTGTAGAACCCTGTAGTACCTGTGTAGAACCCTGTAGGTTCTGTGTAGAACCCTGTAGGACCTGTGTAGAACACTGGTTCTCTGTAGAACCCTGTAGGACCTGTGTAGAACACTAGGTTCTCTGTAGAACCCTGTAGGACCTGTGTAGAACCCTGTAGGTTCTCTGTAGAACCCTGTAGGACCTCTGTAGAACCTGTGTTGAACCCTGTAGTACCTCTGTAGAACCCCTGAGCAGGGTTGGGGGTTCTGACAACAAGGCGGTCTGCGGTTCTGTAACGTAACGAGGAACAGACTTTCGGTTCTTCGATGTGTTTACAGTCTCTGTTTAATAAACATGTTGACACTCAGCTGTTTAACACGCCGCTGCAGGAACTCGCCAAAATAAAAGACATATTCCTCAAATCATTACAAAAATAACTTTTTATATGTTTGGCTTTTAATCTGTGTGGATTAAAGGCCCGAATCTGAAGAAGAACCTTCTGACCCGAACTCTCAGTCCAGCCTGTGGACTGCCTCAGACTGGTCTGTGAACCGCCACAGTCCGGCATCAGACCGGCCTGTGGACCGCATCAGACCGGCCTGTGGACCGCATTAGACCGGCCTGTGGACCGCCACAGTCCGGCATCAGACCGGCCTGTGGACCGCATCAGACCGGCCTGTGGACCGCCTCAGACTGGTCTGTGAACCGCCACAGTCCGGCATCAGACCGGCCTGTGGACCGCCTCAGACTGGTCTGTGAACCGCCACAGTCCGGCATCAGACCGGCCTGTGGACCGCCTCAGACCGGCCTGTGGACCGCCTCAGACCGGCCTGTGGACTGTCAGGGAAATCCCCTCATTTTAAGGTGAAGAGATAAAAATAAAATAAAAAGCATGAATGAGCTTGTTTTCATCTGAAAGAACCGAACCCTTCAAAATAAACTGCTGAAATCCTCTCGTAAACATTTAGGGTTTCACCTTCGGGACCAGAACTAGTTTCAACCATCACCCTGTAGAACCCGGTCAGACCCTGTAGGACCATGTAGGGCCGTGTAGAACCCTGTAGAACCGTGTAGAACCCAGTAGAACCAGACCAATTAACAGATTTTAAATGTTTTTAAACTTTCTGAGTTGCTCGTAGTCCCTCGGCGCCGCAGGACGCTGCTCTCCTCCCACAGATGTTTGCAGAAAACGTTCACACGAAGTGCTGAACAAAGCCTCGGAGCCTGGAGCAGAATGCTGAGACACGGGAGGCCCGGTCTGATTCTGGAGCTGGCACCAGAACTGGATCCCTGCGCCTTCATTAAATCTGTGGAAAGAAGGAGGCGAGCACATCTGGACTCAATCTGCTCCTCTTTGATGGCATCAAGTGTTCTTCTTTCCCAGAAGGGGGGAGGGGAGGGGGAACTATGGGATGTCTGTGGCAGCTCGCAGATCTGACCCGGTTCTACCATCCCACCCCCAACACAGATCCACTGAAAGGTTCTGCTTCCTGTGAATCTCCAGAGTCCAAACTGCTGAACTAAAACACCTTCAGCTGAACCACCCTGACCATAGGAACTACAACTGGACCATAAGAACCACAGCTGGACCATAAAAACCACCCTGACCATAGGAACTACAACTGAACCATAAGAACCACAGCTGGACCATAGGAACCACCTGGACCAGTATCATACGAACCCCAGCTGGACCATAGAAACCACCTGGACCGTAGGAACCACCTGGACCATAGAAACCACCTGGACCATAGGAACCACCTGGACCAGGACCATAGGAACCACAGCTGGACCATAGGAACCACACCTGGACCATAGAAACTGCAGCTGGACCATAGGAACTGCAGCTGAACCAAAGGAACAGCACCTTGACCATAGGAACCACCTGGAGCATAAGAACCACCTGAATCATAGGAACCACCTGGACCATAGGAACTACAACTGGACCGTATGAACCACAATTGGACCATAGGAACCACCTGGACCATAGGACCCACAACTGGACCATAGGAATCACAACTGGACCATATGAACCAAAACTGGACTATAGGAACCGCAACTGGACCATAAGAACCACAGCTGGACCATAGGAACCACAATTGGACCATGTGAACCACCTGAACCATAGGAACCACCTGGACCATAGGAACCACAGCTGGACCATATGAACCACCTGGACCATAGGAACCACCTGGACCAGGACCATAGGAACTACACCTGGACCATAGAAACTGCAGCTGGACCATAGGAACTGCAGCTGAACCAAAGGAACAGCACCTTGACCATAGGAACCACCTGGACCATAGGAACCACCTGAATCATAGAAACCACCTGGACCATAGGAACTACAACTGGACTGTAGGAACTACAACTGGACCGTAGGAACTACAACTGGACCATAGGAACCACAATTGGACCATAGGAACCACCTGGACCATAGGACCAACAACTGGACCATAGGAATCACAACTGAACCGTATGAACCAAAACTGGACTATAGGAACCGCAACTGGACCATAGGAACCACAGCTGGACAATAGGAACCACCTGAACCATAGGAACCACCTAGACCAGGACCATAGGAACTATGGTCCACAATTGGACCATAGGAACCAGCTGGACCATAGGACCCACAACTGGACCATAGGAACCAAAACTGGACTATAGGAACCGCAACTGGACCATAGGACCCACAACTGGACCATAGAAACCGCAACTGGACCGAATTACAACTGGATCATAGGAACCGCAGCTGTTTTCTAGTTTCAGTTTATTTCAGCTGATTTGTAGTTTCAGCTGTTTTCTCACTTTTACTACGAGTTTGTGGCACGCACGTGCGCGCGCACAACTGTCAGAGCCAGTTCTGCTGATTGGTTTCATTAGGAGCTGTTGTTGTTGTGGGGGTTGGGGGCGTAATTACTGGCCTCGTGCGTGTATGCATGCGCGCGCGTGTGTTTTTGAGTGTGACAGAGGGGGCGGTACCGTCCTGCCTCCTCCTGGTGCCGCTCAGAACTCCGCGCGCACTCGGAATTTTGCACATCTGGTCATCATCATCCTCAGCAGCAGCTCGTCCGGCTCGGATCTGGACCCAAACCGGGAGACAAGGTTCTTCTTCAGAGTTCGGGACCGGCAGAACTCCGCAGAGGTTCCTGATGGATCGGGGATCTCGGCTGTGATCGGAACCTGGTTCGAACCCTCCGCCGCGGTTCTGGATGCGTGCTTGGTTCTGGGGACGCAGCTCGCGCGGACCTACTTCTCCCGATTCTCCTCTTCCTCACCGCTCCGCGCTCGCGCCATGACTTCCAGCTACACGCACGTAATGGACCGGCAGGGCACGATACCGAACCGCCTGGAGAGCCCCATCGCGTCGAACCTGGACCAGCTGCAGGCCAAGAAGAACTTCTCGGTCAGTCACCTGTTGGACCTGGAGGAGGCCGGGGAGATGGTGGGCGCGCAGGCCGACGAGAGCGTCGGGGAGGCCGGGAGAAGCATGCTGGAGTCCCCGGGGCTGACCAGCGGGAGCGACACCACCCAGCAGGAGAGTAAGTCAGGCTCGACCCGGTTCTGTCGCAAAGTCGTTCTCGCAGCGGAACCATAAATCAATTATTATTTTTAGAGTTTGAAACACAGAAAACATCTGGAGCAATCTGACCTGGAGAAGAAGTTCGTGTTCCGAACCGAACTCTAATCTGGTCCTCAGATTATTGGAACCTGTTTTAATCTCTGAGCCCAAAGGTTGAAATGAGATAGTTCTGGTTCTGTTCTGGACTCTGGAACATTCCCTCTAATGCTGTTTAAAGCTCTATCAGACAAAGAAGGAACCATCCTGACCCGCTGCGTCCGGAAAACAGAATCTGAGTTTGAAATTTATTAAACAAAACAAAACCAAAAAACTTTTATAAATACATAGGAGCGGATTGACAACAATCTTTTATTTTAAATAAAAAAAACTAAAAACGTGCATTATTTAAAAAAAATTATAAAATATTAAAAATAATGTTGAGGCAGATTTTTAAATGTGTGTATTTTTCTAAAAGAAGTAGAAAATGATTTATTGCAAATTATAAAATATTTTATATTTAATCATATGTTAAAAAAAATAACTTTTTGAATTTAATATTTAGTACTTTCTTTATATTAAATAATTTACTGATTTATTTAAATAATCTTATAGCTATTCAATAGGCTATTTGAGGATAAAACAAATATGAATATTAAAATGTTTTTATTTAAAACCATCTGTTACAGATAGTTTTACATAAATACATTTTTAAGGAGTTCTAAATGTTTACTTTAATTTTTTTGCTTTAAATCGATTTCAAACTGTATTTGTGGTAAAAAAAAAAAAAGTACATTAATCCAATTGAAATCTTTATTTAAAATGTGTTTTTATTGTAAAGAAAAATTAGATTAATTCATGATTTATATGAAAATATTTTGTTGAAGTTTTGAAATTATATTGAAAAAATTGACTTCAGTGCGAAATTGTATTCATTAATTAATTATTTTATTTATAACTTTTTGTGAAGTTAATTTTTTACAACATCTTCAGAGTTTACAGACTTTAAAATATAATTTATTACATAAAATAGAATCCGGCTGATGTTTGTGTTTAAGTAAAGATAAACATTTTAATATTTAACTCTTCAAACCAGATCTATATTTTAAAAAATGATATTAAGTAAATTAAAGAAACTTTTAGAAAATTATTAATAAATTAAACCCAATCCCAAACAAAAACAGCAGAAGTTATAAAATGTTCAATTAACAAAACATAGGCTATTTAAAATAAAGATCTAAATTAGATTCAAAATGTTGTTTTTCTATTTTAGCTTCAACCATTTAAATCTTTTCGGAGAAGTTCTGCTCGGTTCGGAAAACCCAGCAGATTGTGACGTCATACTCCTGTCGGGACTCATTTGTTTTCATTAACGCAGCTGCGCGTGCGGGGCGCGTGAGAGGAGGCGCTGCTCCTCCTCCGCGCGGTGATGAAGGTCAGGGCAGCCTCCTCTTCATCAGCTGCAGTAACAGAAGTGATGAAGATGAAGATGTGATGAAGGTCAGGATTTGGTGCCAACTGTAATATTTGCGCCACATAACGCTTCCGCTTCCGTCTGAAACTTCATCATCAGAGGATCAAACAGAACCGACTTCCTCATCTTCATCATCTTCATCCTTTTGTTTTGTTATATTGTTTTTAAATCAGTGTGAAACCAGGGACGGAAGTGTTGGGTCACGTGGTTAATTTCCAGTTCTTTCAGTCAAGCGGCCCGCGCAGCTCAAACCTCCGATCAGCTGATTGAAGAGCTGATTAGTCCGGTTCTGGTTCAAGTTTGGACCTGAAGGTTTCAGCAAACCTGGACGGCGGAACTAATGACGTCACGAACTCAATATGACGTCATGAACTCTTAATTTAATGAAGTAACTCAGGTCTATGTTCAGCACATCTGGACCAGAACTGAAATCTGACCCGAACCTTTTTCCTCCGAACCAAGTTTATTTTATTAAGTTTATAAATTTAAGAATTTATTTCCTTTGAAGAAGAAGAACTTTACCCCGAAGTGAAATTGAAGTTTCAGTACATCCAGTCCATTACAAATACACAACAAACAACAGATGTTAAGAAATTATAAGAATTATAAGAAGAATAAGAAGAATTATAAGAAATTATTTAATAAAAATAAATATTTATATAATATTATATAACTTACAGTTTGTCTGTTGGTTCTGATTCATTTGGACCCAGTTTTTCTGTTGGTTCTGACGTATTTGAACCCAGTTTCTCTGATGGTTCTGACCCGTTTGGACCCAGTTTCTCTGTTGGTACTGACTTGTTTGGACCCCGTGTCTCTGTTGGGTCTGACTCATTTGGACACAGTTTCTCTGTTGGTTCTGATTCATTTGGACCCGGTCACTCTTGGTTCTGACCCATTTGGACCGAGTTTTTCTGTTGGTTCTGATTCATTTGGACTTAGTCACTCTGTTGGTTCTGACCGGGTTGGACTGAGTTTTTCTGTTGGTTCTGACCCGTTTGGACCCAGTTTCACTGTGGGTTCTGATTCAATTGGACCCAGTCACACCGTTTGGACTTTTGTTATTTGATCATTAAACCTAAAGTTTGTTTTTCATAAAAATAATTTTTTTTCAAACTCATCGAAGTTCAACACATTTAATTACATTTTTGTTTGTAGAATAAAAACAAACAAACCAAAACTTTTTGAAAACAATAATAATTTAACAATAACAATTAAACAACTTAACAATTGATGACAATAAAAAAATAAAAGCTTATTTCAGGTTTATTTAGAAATAAGGATTTTATATTAGTTTATTTATAAATAAAATATAAACATTAAACTTTTAAATGTTCTGAGAAATAAAACAAAACAAATTCTTTTTTTTTAAATGACAGAATTTAACAAAACAAATCAAATTATTTCTAAAATTTAATCAAAGGATTACAAAGATTAACAGAAAATGATTTATATAAAAAATATATATTTAATTTTATTCTTTTCAGACTGAAGGTCTGTGATCCCACCGGGGGTCACGGGAGTTATTTAAATGGTCAGTAAAGAAAGAAAACAAAAACTACTAAAGTTATTTATTTTGATGGAAACAAAACCCAAATAAATCCTGCTTTTGTTTGTTTATTGATGTTTTTCTCAGTTAAGCTCGGCTCACGGGGTGGCCTCAAACTAAAGGTCAAAGGTCAAACAGATCAAACCTTCAAACAACAGAAAATTTAGCAGAAAGAAAAATTTTTTCAACTTCAAACATTTGAAAAATCTTAAAATGAAGCGAAAAAAAGAATCTGTGTGTGTGTGTGTGTGTGTGTGTGTGTGTGTGTGTGTGTGTGTGTGTGTGTGTGTGTGTGTGTGTGTGTG
>JAVKLF010000053.1:2055494-2065911 GCA_034783495.1 Millerichthys robustus
TCCAAAAATACATTTAAGATATCTTGAATTATAGTGTCATTTGAGATATCTTTAATTAGAATTGTGACTAGTCAAAATTTAATTGTAGATATCTGAAATGTGTATTTCAGATAGTAATTCATTATAGATATCTTGAATTAAAGTCTCCATACAAGTCAATGATAAATCTGACATTTCGACTAGTCAGAATGTAATTAGAGATATCTTAAATCGCTAAAACGTCTAGCCATAAAACAATTTGAGATATCTGGAATGTAAGGGTGACAAAACCAAATTTATGTTAAAATCGCTTGCCGTAGACTGACCGACCAGAGCGACAGTGACGTCATGAGACGACGTCATAGATTTGACAGGATCCACTCAAGTCTGTAATTTCGTGATGTTTGGACCTCGGTACCGAACCAGTTGTGTTTAAATGAAGTCACGTGTTTTAGCTGATAAATATGCAAAGGGGTTAAGGACCGACCCGGAACCGCTTAAAGAACCGGACTTTCCGCACAGAAACCGGAAGTTCAGGTCACATGACTTCCTTCAGGTGTTCAGGGTTCTGAAACTAGAGATGGAGGAACCGAGCTTCCAGAACCACTGATGAAGAGATTCTGTTGAAACGCTGCAGTTTGATGTAATGGAGTTTGGCGCCATCTGCTGGTCAGACTGTAACACTACAGGTCAGGTTCTCCTGAAACAGAACAGTTCTGTTGGTTCTACATCTTTGCTGTTTTCTTTAGACATTTTAACTTCAGTTGTCAAAGGTTCCAGAAAAGCTCTGATGTTAAATGTTGTTCTGGACAAAATCGAACGACACAAAAATTACCTCAGATCTTTTTATTCTGGACTTTCTGAACAATATTTTTCTACAAAACTTCAGTCTGCGGTTCTGAGTGATGTGCCCAGGAGGGGTGGATGGGGCCTGGCTCTGATTGGTCAGCAGGGACACGGCGCGTTGGTGTCCAGCTCCACCGTCAGCCCTTTGCTCAGGAGGAACGCTTCCTGTTTGGGTTCCCGCCCGAGGAACTTCCTCAGCATCTCTGAGGCGTCCTCGGAGCCGCCGGGCTGCAGGATGTACCTCCTGTAGTCCAGACCCACCTGACAGACCAATCAGGAGACACAGAGTCATCCACAGAAGGCAGAACTGTAGGTGGAAGGAGGCGGGAGTCCCCCCTGACTCACCTGCGGGTTCATGATGCCCTCCTGCTTGAAGCGAGCGTAGAACATGTCCATGGAGAAGACCTCGCTCCACAGGTAGCCGTAGTACTGAGCGTCGTACCCGCCCGCCAGGTGGCCGAAGGTGGCCGGCATGTTGGTCCCTGCGGGCGGACAATGCTTGTGAGCTCACTTTGTGTAGACTTCGAGGACAATGGTGTACTCACGGTCCACACCTGGAGATGCAGGGACACCCAGGATGTCCGCACAGAGACGCCCGTACTCCTCCGCCGGGTCCAGGCCGGTTCTGGTGTGCAGAGCCTGGTCCACTTTAGCCAGAACGATCTGCCGCAGGTTGAAGAGACCTGAGGTCACATGACACGGGTTACTGCTGGACAGAGCCAGACCTTCAGAACCGAAGTTCTGACACTGAAGTCCTCTCAGTCCGAGTTCTACGTGTTGGTACCAGTACCGCGGCGGTCCTGGCGCTTCCCGTGCGGTACGTACCGGTGTTGGCAAGGCGGGACTTGATGAGTTTTTCCAGCAGGTCCTCGGGGATGGGTTTCCCGGTCTTGTAGTGTTTAGACATCCTCCGCAGGGGCTCCTTCTCCCAAACCCAGTTCTCCAGCATCTGGGACGGCGCCTCCACAAAGTCCCGCTCCACGTGTGTCCCACTGAACATGGCGTAGTCCGCCTGCGGACACACCCCAGCGTCAAACCCGCCCTCCTGCTGCTCGCCGCGCAGAGCTTAGCCACCTGAGCCTGCCCACCTGAACACAGAGCCCACCCACCTGAGCGCAGAGCTGGTGCATGACGTGTCCGAACTCGTGGAAGTAGGTCTCGACCTCGTCGTGCTGCAGCAGAGACGGGGCGTCCGCCGTCGGCTTGCTGAAGTTGGCCACCATGGCCGCCACCGACATCTGGCGGGTGCCGTCGGGCAGCAGGCAGCCGGGCTGCAGGCCGAAGCACGCCGCGTGACCGTACTTCCCCTCGCTGCGAGGGACAAAACACACGCCATCAGAACCCCTGGACCACCGGACCCCCTCCCGGATATGCGGCGGTCCTGACCGAGGGTACAGGTCCAGGTAGAACTGCCCGACCGCCCGGGCGCTGCTGCGGTCCTTCACGCTGTACAGAGTGACGTCGGGATGCCAGACCGGACCCCCGTCCACCAGTTCGAAGGACAGACCCAGCAGGTCCTGGTAGATGTCCAACAGTCCCTGGGTCACCACCTCCATGGGGAAGTACTCCTTCAACAGGTTCTGGTCCACCGCGTACCGGGTCTCCTCCACCTGAGGACACAGGTGGCCTCTGCTTTAGAAACAAGAGTCCCCATCGGGACCACCTGAGAACCCATCTCACCTGGGTCATGAAGTACCGAGTGTCCCAGGCGTGAAGCTCGCCGTCAAAAGCTCCTCCCCTTTTCTCACACTCTTCCCCCTTCAGCCTGAGGAGGTCTGCTCGCTCCTCCTCACCCAGAGGTTTCAGCTTCCGGGACAGATCCTCTGAAACAGAGACGGGACGGGTCAGAGAGGACTCAGGTTCCGGACCGTGGGGTTCTGCTTTTTGGACTGACCCAGGAAGGAGGCCACCTTGTTCCCAGATTTGGCCATGTTCATCTCCAGGACGAAGTCGGCGTGCGTGCTGAAGCCCAGCAGAGAGGACTTCTGAGCTCGGAGCTTCAGCAGATCCTTCAGGATCTCAGAGTTCTCCTGAAACACAGAGAGGTCCATGGGTCAGCAGAACCACTGGAACTGCAACCAAACCTCAGTTCAGCCGATATACAGCCAAACCACAGCTGAACAATGGCTGAACAACAGCGGAAGATACAGCTGTACTTCAGCTGATATACAGCTGAACCACAGCCGAAGATCCACGGGTCAGGCTCACCTCCTTGCAGCGGGAGTTGAAGGCCTCCTCCAGCTGCCTTCGTGTTTCTGGGACGAAACATTTTTTCATGGTGGGGAAATAATGAGGATACTTCAGAGTGATCTTCAGTTCGTCTCCGTCCTTCTCTAGTGAGTTCAGGAAGTCCTCGGGGAGACCACCTGAAACGGTTTCTGTTAGAAGAGGGACGGCTCTCTGCTGGACCCTGAAGGTTCTGGACTCACCCAGCTGGTCTCTGCTGAAGGACAGACTGGTGGTGTCCTCGTTCAGGTTCTTGTTGAAGTCGATGCAGAGGTTGCTCAGCTTCTTCTTGATGCTCTTGATCTCCTGTTTCAGAAGCAAACATGTGGGTCAGCCGAAGTTCAGCTGTGCTCCCGAGGATCCTGCTCAGAAGAACTTCACCTCCTGCGTGTCTTTGGGCAGGTGGAGCCCGTTCCTCTGGCCCAGTTTGATCAGACGCTCCATGTAGCGTTTGGCCTCCGGAGTGAAGCTTTCAGAGCTCGTCTTCTTCTGCAGAGACAAACATGTCTTCAGAGAGACATAAAATCAGAACCCGTGGAGAGGAACTCAGGTCCGACAGGATCCTGTTTAATCATAAACTGCAGACGATGAGTCCAAAAAAAGGCTCTGTCAAAATAAGTCTGTTTTTATCTTATCTTTTCGTCTTAATTTGCTCCTTGTGACAGTTGAATATTTAACTCCTCGTTAATGAAATAAGACTTCCTGTGAACTTTGACCCCAAAAAGACTTTCAGGCTCCTCCTCCTGTGACATCATCTCACCTGCAGAGCGACGATCCTCAGGTAGACATCCTCCCTCATGCTCATCTCCACGTCGAACTCAGAGAGACGCTTGTCGGCCTCGGTGCTCGCCGCCCGGACCTCCTTACAGGGGGACACGTGCTGCGGGAAGTCCAGCATGTTCCTCTGGACTGAGACAAAAACAGTTTAGACCTGAACTTCCTGTGTGAACCACCAGGGAGAGCCAGATGACCACCACAGATTCATGGAAAAGACTGAAAAGGAATTTATCAAATTAAAATCTAATGGAACAGTTTTTGGGTGACAGGATGTTTTAGGAACTGGATCAGATTTTTGGAGACAGTACGGTTCAGAGACCGGATCAGTTTTTAGGGGGTTGGGGTTTCAGCCTCAGAACAAAGCAGCAGCTGCCTCAGCTCGTTTCTCCACAAACAGCTGATGAGGTTTTATTTAAACTTTGCTGACTCAGCTTTAACACAGAGACACAAAGACTGGGACCGGAACCATCCGGGTCCACGTGGTCTTTCATTCAGGTCCATCAGCCTCCGGCTGCAGATGGGTCATCTTTAGAAAAACAAAGCTTCTGGTACAGTTCTTTAGGTTGGGTCAATTTATTTAAAGTTCCTAAAAACCCAAATCTAACTGGACATTCTGCCGGCACCGCAGAACCTGGTTGTTCCACACGCGCCTCTGTTCCCTAACACCATGTTCCGTGTAGCCCAGATAAACCGGACCTTAAGAACAAGCAGGACAGAATCGGAATTAAAGGTTTACGTCTCACAGTGAGGAGGTCGCAGGTTTGCCCCCTGACCTTTCTGTGACCAGTTGTCCTTTTTGTCTCTATATGTCCCTGAGATGGACTGGAAACCTGTCCAGGTGTCCCTCACCTCTCACACAGTGACTGCTGGACATGGACACCTGAATGAAAGAAGTGCTGATGGATGGGTGGAACTGAACCCTGGTCCTGGCACCAAACTGAACCCTGGTCCTGACTGTGATAAAGATCCACTCAGGTTTGACTCATTAATTAATAAAACTGAGTCCTTCTAAAGTTTCTATTCAGTACTTCAGAGTCGGGTCAGAACCAGGTCATCCACTGAGCGGGTTTCACCTGTGTACTCCGCCTCCGCATCAGCCAAGACCTTCAGGGTGTTCTCGAAGGAGACCCCGCCCAGGTCCTGGGCCCCCACACGGTCGTAGACCACCTTGGTTCTGCTGATGAGCTCATCTGACAGCTTCCGGATCCGCTCGGGGCTCAGGTCCCAACGGAGCCGGTTCTCAGTACAGACCGGCACCGAGCTGCCCAACACCACCGCACCTGGGGGGACAGGTGAGCCCGGGTCAAAGTTCAGAGGGTTATTGTTCAGGATCAGAGACCAGTTACAGGACGTCTAAAACAAATAAAACATCTATAAAGAAGAAAACTATTCTTTTATTTACGTCTGTGTACTTTTCTATTTCACTACATTTGTAGTTTTTTGGCCTTTCGGGCCACCGTACACAAAGAGCTGTTCACATTTCACCTGTTAATTAGATTTAAACAGAACATTTAAAGGTTAAATAAAATGTTTTTCTCCTGTTTGGATGAGAAAACAGGCTTATCTCGTAGCAGGATCGGTTACAGCTTTAACTTTTCAAATACTTTATTTAAACGAGAAGTTTCTCGGGTTTTGTTGCGTTTCTACTCGAAGATAAAAAGTTAAAACACTACGACCATCGATCGTTCAGGCTGTTAGCATCGCCGGTTAGCATCATGCTACAAACATCTGCAGCTAAAACAAATAAAAACAACATTCTGTAAACCATAAACCCGATCTGACCCACTGGTTGTTCTATATTAGTCCGCCCAGAACCGATTTGCTTCCATCCAAACGGACCTCAGGGTGGGTTTGATCCACCTGCCTCAGGTGTTAGCATGCTAAGCTAATCGTTAGCTCCGGCGCGAGCAGCAGATTTCCCGCCGCTCGTCTCACGGTAAAAATCCAGGTGTGAGACGGAAACACCGTCCCGGTGCCACTCACCTGTCGGCCCCATGGTTCACTGAGAGATGAAGTTCGGTTCGGGTTCGGTACAACTGGTGGACTGACAGGAAACTCCGCGCGGATCGGGATTAAAGAAGTCGGCGTCATTTCCGCTGAGACGTTTTTAAAAATAAAAGCCGCAAAAAATAGTATATTTTAGGAAATAATTATTTAATTTTATTAAACGTTGTTGAATAAAAAACAACTAGTGCAAAAATAAGGCGTTTATTGTTTATTTCAATGTAAATCTATAATTTTTCTGACCAGAGGCAGGTGAACTGGACCTTCAGGTGTTGTAGGACTTGAACCTGCTGGAGGGGATAACTTCTAACACCTGGATTAAATAAAACAATCAATGTTTATAATCAATTTGTTTCAAAGGGAGTAAAACATTTTTACAATCTGTTACATGAACTTATTTAATGTAAAAACATTACAACTCTCAAAGCTGAATGAAATTCTGGTTCTGTTGGTGACCAGACCACACAAAACCTGGGAAAGGTCAAAGGTCACCTGAAAGAACCAGAAGACTTCTGGACCAGAACCAGAGTGAAGTGGAGCTGTTTACCCAGAATGCACTGCAGCAAACAGCTCCTCCCAGGTGTCAGCACGGTGGTGGAGGTCTGGACCAAACCGGGTCCAGCAGAACCACAGCAGCTGACCTTCAACAGAACGGGTCAAGAAGCAAAGGTTCTGAAGCGGTCCAGTCAGAGTCCAGAACCAGAACCTGACTGAAACCAGAGTCTGACTCGCAGGGAGAAAGTCAAGACCGTCAAAATCATCATCATCATCATCGTCATCACTTCCTGTCAGCTATAGTTCGTCTCGTTTCATTTATTTACTAGAAGAATTCTGTTCAGCTGAAAACATTCATTAAATTGCAGCCTGTTTGAGTAAACAGAACCGGGCTTGGGTCAGCTGACTTAGAACCAGGACCAGCATTAGACCAGTTTCAGTCTGCTGACGGAGCCGGACAGGGTTCTGATGATGGAACAGTCCCTCAGTTCTTTAGCAGCTCAGAACCAGCATCAAGTCATCCGGACCGGTTCTTGGTTCCTGGAGGCTCAGCGAAGTCGGAGCAGCAAACTGGTTCTGACAGATCTGAAATAAACGGATTTTCCTCATCAGAACTCAGTTTGATCAGAACAGCAGGAGAATTTCTTTACCTGAAGGTTCTCGTCTGTCGGACCTCTGGGTCTCAGGGTCTGCCGGGCCCGGTTCACCTGCCTCACCAGGTTGGTTGGGTTCGGGACCAGGAAGGATTCGGCTGGCAGGAAGTCAGCCATGACGTGTTCTACGACAGCTGAAGCTGAACAGAACACGTGTTCTTTAGCGAAGGACTTCACCTGGAGACAGAATGTAGACTGAATCTCGTGTTCTGAAAGGGTTTCAGAACAACTCCAGAACCATCCGGTACCTTTGCTTTCAGCCTGGTGCTGAAGACCCGGCCCGGTTCTGGTGGGTGGATGTGGGACTTGTTCCCAGGACTAAAGTCCCGGCCTCGTTGGATCACGGTGGCCGGACAGCGATGGTTTCTTCTCCTCACACAGCACCACCAGTAGGTGGCAGCACCAGACGTCCTCTGGACACAGGAGGACAACCTGCATTTACATCAGGGGACGGTGGACGATCCTGTCCTCGTCTCTTACCTTCATGGTGTAGCAGAACCCGTCTCTGTCCACCAGCTTGTCTTTGCCTCGGTTTGAGCTCGCCTCGATGATTTCAAATGCTTTGTCCTCCAGGACGTCCAAGTCCCCCACGTCCTGAGGTCTGTCACCAGGAGCGTCTCCTCTCTGGACTGAGGACGTCTCGCTGAGTCGATATGAGGGGGACGATGTGGACTCGGGATTGTAAAGTCTGGTTTCATCTGAAACAACAAAAACTCTTCAATATTTCACTCAATATTTATCTTTTTAATGAAGCCAACAGATCCAAGATCCAGGTTCCGGACCCAGGTCCAGATGAGTTCTCTCTGCAGGGTAGGTGGACTCTCCCTTACAGACTCAGAAGATCTGCGGCGAAGATGGATGGATCTGTCTCCCCTGTCCGTCTGTCTCACAGTAACATGAAGTGTTTGTTTAGAAAACAACAGTCTGTAAATAAGTGAACAGCTGTTTGACTAAAACCTCAGAAATGACCAGAACATTTAGGATTCATTTAACTTAGACTTTAGACACAATATTTAATTAAAGACAAAGAATAACATCATAAAATAATAAAAACTTTTTATTAAATTATTAATCTCTGCCCCAAACCATCAGGAAGTTTAAAACCTGTCTCAGAACCCACTTATTTAAATGATCCTTTCCATAGTTTTTATTTTCCTCATGTGTGAAAGGGCCTATACAAGTCTGATGTATTATTATTATTTTTATTATTAAAGCCAGAATCAGCTGCGACAGGTGGAGACCAGGATTCTGGACCAGGGGTCCCCCTTTCCCCTCCAGACCTTCAACTTCAGACTAAACTGTTGAAGCTGGTCACTGTGAGCACGTTGACCCCGGACCCAAAAACCAAACAAGTCATAAATCATTTTTCCATAAATGAATTGGAGTCTCAGGAGTGTTGGAGAAAACATTTAAAATCTTTCAGATGATTTTTCCTTTCATCAAAACTTTATTGTCATTAAATGATGATTATAAAAAGTTCTCTGTGCTTCGAACCAAAAAAACTCAAAGGATTCAGAAATATGAAAACCACAAACTTCTTTTTCCAAACAAAAGTTTTTTTTTTCTGTTTTCAGGATTTTCTGCCATTTAAACAAAAATAAAAAGATTATCAACAAAGTTCCAGTTTCTGTCCTGATGACCAAAACATGAAAGAAATGATTTTATCAAACAATCTGAAACAGATGAAATCAACAAATGTATGAAAACCAACACACATCAGCTTCATGTCAGTAAAACTTCCACCTGCTGATTTTATCCCTTAAACAAAGTCAAAATGGCCGACAGGCCTCTCCTCTGAGTAAATGTTTTCTGTACGGGAGTCATGGGCCTGGGACTTCTCACCTGTGTGGCTTCTAATGTGAGCCGTCAGACTGCGGTTCTCAGAGAAACACCTCCCGCAGGTGCTGCAGGAGAAGGGCTTCTCACCTGTGTGAACTCTCAGGTGGGCAGTCAGATTCCGGCTGTCAGTGAAACTTTTCCCACAGGTTTTACAGGTGTACGGCCTCTCACCTGTGTGGCTTCTGATGTGGGAATTTAAACTACGGTTCTCACTAAAACTTTTTGCGCAGATTTTGCAGGAGTAGGGCTTCTCACCTGTGTGCGTTCTCATGTGGATCGTTAAGTGGCAACTTCTGCTGAAACTTTTTGCACAAACTTTACAAGGAAAGGGTTTCTCACCCGTGTGAATTCGGACGTGAACGGCTAATTCATCACTTCTTACAAAGGTTTTTGCACACATTTTGCAGGAGTACGGTCTCTCTCCGATGTGAGCCCTCATGTGGCCTGACAGACCGCCACTCTGAACAAAACACTTCCCACAGATGTCACAAGTGTAAGGCTTCTCACCTGTATGAGTCCTCGTGTGAATGGTCAAATGGCCTCTGGAAGTGAAGGACTTCCCACAGGTGGTGCAGGTAAAGGGTTTCTCACCTGCGTGGATCCTCATGTGGAAGGTCAGGTTGCTGCGCTGGCTGAACACTTTACCGCACGTTCTGCAGGAGTACGGCTTCATTCCAGAGTGGATTCTGGTGTGGACCAGCAGGTTGTTGTATTTTTTGAAACTCTTCCCACAGGTGTTACAGGAGAATGGTCTCTCGCCCGTGTGGATTTTTCGATGAGCCCTCATGTTGTAACTTTGTGTAAAAACTTTACCACAGATGTCACACTCCAGAGGATTCTCAGTAAGATCTCTGCTGGTTCCTGGACGTTCCTGATCCAGGTTCGCATGCTCAGCAGAGTTTTGAGACAGGAGCCTGTCCCCGTACAGTTCTGGTTCTGTGTCATTACTCTCATCATAGTCAACAGTTACTGTGAAGGTATCAGACTCCTCCTTCAGTCCTAGCTCCTCTTCATCCTGACCTATGCAGAGTTCTTCATGTTCTTCTTTAACCTGTGGAGGTTCTGGTTCCACCTGGTCCGGACTCAAATTCATCTCCAGGTTACAGAGCTGGACGTCTCTGTGGAAAACAGAACGTGGTGGAAGAGCTGCAAGAACAAAGACACCAGAAAAATATGTTAATTATTGAGTTTTGAACGAACGAACAAACGCACTCACTCATTCATGGTTCTGCTGAACCAGCAGGTGGTTAGGGTTCTGGTGTCAATCCGATCTGCAGGTCTGATGTTCTTTCATTACTTTAAACTGACAAACATTTATTCAAACTAATGTCCTTGTGATAAAAATCATTCCAAACGTTTAACAAAGAATTTCAGCCATTGAAAGGAAAATATTTTTGATTCTAAAAACAACAGATTAAAAAACATCTGTTTTACTTATAAATCAAATCAGGGTTTTACAGACCCAGACTCTCCAGGCATTTGACATAACAGGCTAACAAACTCCTACAAAACTTCACCTTTTAACAGGCTAACTAACTCCTACAACACAACACCTGCTAACAGGCTAACTAACTCCTACAACACAACACCTGCTAACA
>JAVKLF010000053.1:2149651-2160252 GCA_034783495.1 Millerichthys robustus
TCTCGTTAGCTGGATCTAATATTAGCCTCCCGGTAGCCAGATTTAATGTTTGCCTCTCGATAGGCAGATCTAATGTTTGCCTCTCAATAGGCAGATCTAAAGTTTGCCTCTCGATACGCAGATCTAACGTTTGCCTCACTGTGGTCGGATCTAATGTTAGCATCTTGGTAGCTGTATCTAATGTTAGCATCTCGTTAGCTGGATCTAATGTTAGCCTCTCGGTAGCCGGATCTAATGTTAGCATCTTGCTAGCAGGATCTAATGTTAGCATCTCGGTAGCTGTATCCAATGTTAGCATCTCGGTAGCTGTATCTAATGTTAGCATCTCGATAGCTGTATCTAATGTTAGCATCTCGTTAGCTGGATCTAATATTAGCCTCCTGGTAGCCAGATTTAATTTTTGCCTCTCGATAGGCAGATCTAAAGTTTGCCTCTCGATAGGCAGATCTAACGTTTGCCTCTCTGTGGTCGGATCTAATGTTAGCATCTCGGTAGCTGGATCTAATGTTAGCCTCTCGGTAGCCGGATCTAATGTTAGCATCTTGCTAGCAGGATCTAATGTTAGCATCTCGGTAGCTGTATCTAATGTTAGCATCTCGGTAGCTGTATCTAATGTTAGCATCTCGGTAGCTGTATCTAATGTTAGCATCTTGGTAGCCGGATCTAATGTTAGCATCTCTATAGCTGTATCTAATGTTAGCCTCTCGGTAGCCGGATCTAATGTTAGCCTCTTGGTAGCCGGATCTAATGTAAGCATCTTGGTAGCAGGATCTAATTTTAGCTAAAGTGGATCTGGTTCTATCTTTGGTGTCTCCTGCAGATCGTTGGTCCAGCTGATGGGTCTAGCTACATCGTGGATTATTATGGCGCCCGACTGACCCGTCTGACCATCACTAACGAGACGTACAGGAAGCCCCACCTACAGTCGTGAGTGTAAGTTCAGCTTCGGTCTATTCTTCTGGCTCTATCAGAACTTCAGAACGTGCTCCGAATAAATGAATTTATTTCTCAGATTGATTTTGTGACAGTTCAAGGTCTGGCTGTCCTCAGTGGGTAAATATCAGACAGGAAGTCCACATGTGGGCAGAACCTAGAGTCCTGCTCCAGAACCTACTAGTCACTCTAAATGAACAGTAACCATTTGTTCTCAGGGAGAATCACCAGGACTGGGATCTGAAGACAATCTGATTTAGTTTCACTGTCAGCTGTGGGTTCGGATGTGGGTTTGGCTAACAGTCACAGCTAAACTGATCCCAAAGGTGGTGTTTAGAATGAAATTACTTTATTATTCTGAGATGATTAACCTTGTTTCTCTGCTTGTGTCTCTGTCTGTTTGTCTGTCTGTCTGCAGGATGTCCACAGAGAAGACCCTCAGAGTGGACCATCCCAGCGGATCAACAACAGTTTTAGTTTGAAGATATTTTTGTTTTGAATGTTTTGTTTTGATGTTTTGAAGAATAAAGTTTGTGACTCGTCTTCCTGCAAGGATTTTTTTATTGTCAGAATGTCTCTGCAGACAGTTGGACTCCGAGGACGTCCTCAAGTGGAGGCAGGTTGAGTCAACGTATCACATGGACGCTCAGCTGCCTGTTTGCTCGCTGGCATTGGCCCACTGTATTCCATCTGTCCAACAGTTGGACCACACAGTCTCATCCTGACGTGGAACCGGTTTGTGTTTTATTCAGACTGAACGTTGACACAAACCAGTTTCACGAGGGATCGCATGATTTCGACCACGGTGGTTCTGGTTCCGACTGGTCCGTGTGTCCTGTGGGGTCTTCTCTCACTGCCTGTGTTTTCACCTAGCATTAGCGTTAGCAGCCATGTGGTTTTCATCAGAATGGAATTATCACTCCGAGTCCATTGGAGACGAGTTCAGGTCCACACACACAGACACACGCACACACACACATAGAGACCCACACACACAGAGCGAGAGAGACACAGACGCACTCACCTGCTGAAAGTGTACTCCTATTGGCTGAGCCCTGCAGTGGGCGTGGCATTGATCTCTAGGTGAAAACACTACCTCTTCTTGATTAATGCTAACATACTAATGTGGACGTGAAAGCTTTAATCTTTTTAATTGGTTGTTTATCTGCTGAGGGGGCGTTTCCACAGCCCTTTATCAAGGTGGTGTCACCATGGTTACGGATGTTCACCGTGAACAGATGTAACGATAAAAAAAATGCAGATAAGTTTCAGCCTCCAGTCATCATCAGGCTTCACATCAACCTGTCATAGGTGGGCGTGGCCAACAGGTAAGTCTGAGAACACCTGGTGGCAGGATGAAGGTTAAAGTTTTGGTTATTTGGGGCGGCTGTGGAGGAGTGGTTAGGGGTGTCGTCCTGTGACCGGTGGGTTGTTGGTTCAATCCCCCTTCCCATCCTTCTCAGTTGTTGTGTCCTTGGGCAAGACTTCACCCACCTTGCCTGCTGGTGGTGGTCAGAGAGCTTGGTGGCACCGGTGCGTGGTAGCCAGGGCTACAATGTAGCTTGTCACCATGAATGGGTGGATGTCTGCAGTGTAAAGTGCTTTGGAGTCCATAGGGACTTGATAAAGCGCTATATTAGTAAAAGCCATTCACCATTTGAACATAAATAGATACAAATCACAAACATGTTTATTTATTTATCCTCAAGTTGTTGTCAGGCTGCTGTTTGTAATTTTTTTGTATTTTTACTCTGACCGTCTTAAGTTTCAGGGTGTCGTTTCTCATGTTCAAGTTCACAGTTTGACCTCAGCCCCTCAGCAGAGTGTGTGTGTGTGTGTGTGTGTGTGGAGGGGGCACATCAGGTCACAGCAGTGTGTATGTGTTCAAAAGACCTACTTGTGGGGACCAGCTGCTATTTATGAGGTGTCCCCCTGATGTGTGTGTGTGTCTGTGCATGTGCGTGTCTGTGGTGGCGGCTGGTTGAATTATTCACACTCCTCTGCGGTCGTCTTCCCCCCTGAAACCTGAGACCCCTCCGCCTCAGCACCCAGGGGCAGAATCTGAGCTGAACACTGACGCTCACTTCATGCTGTGTGTGTGTGGGTGTTCTTGTATTTGTTACCTTTTTAGGACGCTCCTAATACGGTGAGATATTTTTGGGTTGAGGGGTAGGTTTTAGGCTGTAGAAATTAATGGAAATGAATAAAGTCAATGAGCGGTCCTAATAAGGAAAGAAATACAAACTTGTGTGTGTCTGTGTGAGGTGGTGGTGGTGGTGGTGGTGGTGGGGCGGGGGGGGGTCTCAGATTTTTCTAAAATCAGTTTGTCATCCTGCAGAAAAAAACTCTGATGCTGCAAGAACTGATCAGACACAGAGAGAACTGAGAACTGTGTCTGATATGTGTCTGATGTGTCTCTGAGTTGACCCGAGGACACCTGAGGAGATCCTGAGCAGAAAAGGAGGCAGAGACGGTCTCGGTTTAGCGTTAGCGTCTTTATTTTTCATCGTTGTTGCATAGGAAATGCTTTGAGTACATTGAGTCTGAGTGGACATGGAGTCACTAATGAGACTGAGAGGGAAGATCACCAATCAGAACCGATCAGAACCATGCAGAGGACCACGAGACCTCGGTCCGAACTCAGGATAGACTATAATGACACCAAACACCACAAATGAAACATCTGCAGGTTCCAGGATAGAGTTCTTGAGGCACACAGTGTCAGTCAGTTCTGGGTGAGGATGGCAGAGCTGGTTTCCATGGAGACCTGGGCAGTGAGAAATGGATGATGGGATGTCTGACTGCTCCGGGTCACAACCCCGTCCAGCCACGCTCGGGCTGAGATAAAGCTTTCCTTCCTCAGGATTGTCATGGGTTAACAGCACACAGCGCCACCTACAGGGACCCAGAGAGACCTGTCCCAGGTCCATACCAAGTCAGGGACAAGGTCAGGGACCAGGTCCATACCACGTCAGGGACCAGGTCTGAACCAGGTCAGAGACCAGGTCAGGGACCAGTTCCTTTAGAACAGTGATTCCATTGGTTCTAAGGAGGACAGAACCCAACCTTTAGAACAGTGGTTCTAACGGTTCTAAGGAAGACACAATCCAACCTTTAGAACAGTGGTTCTAACTGTTCTAAGGTGGACAGAATCCAACCTTTAGAACAGTGGTTTTAACGGTTCTAAGGAGGACAGAACCCAACCTTTAGAACAGTGGTTTTAACGGTTCTAAGGAGGACAGAACCCAACCTTTAGAACAGTGGTTCTAACGATTATAAAGAGGACAGAACCCAACCTTTAGAACAGTGGTTCTAACGATTATAAAGAGAACAGAACCCAACCTTTAGAACAGTGGTTCTAACGGTTCTAAGGAGGACATAACCCAACCTTTAGAACAGTGGTTCTAACGGTTCTAAGGAGGACAGAACCCAACATTATGAACAGTGGTTCTAACGGTTCTAAGGAGGACAGAATGTGGGCGGTATTAGCTCTAAGAAAAGCGCCGACTCATCAACAAAGTTTGTTTTCTGACAGAGAAGCTGAGCATTGACAGACTGAGGGGCTCCCGGAGGACGGGCCGATCGACCCCAGCTGGTCCGGACAGAGGGGGTGTGGTCTCCAGGTGCCGCGCCTTCTTCTCCTTTTAAACCTTCCTGATCCTGAAGGATCCTTTGAAGTCCTGCAGCACGGTCCCAGTTAATGCTGAGCGCTGCAGAAATCAGCCAAAGCCATCGATCCCTGCAGGAGAGTGCGGGTGGGGTGGGTGGGGGGTTCTCTGCTTGCTGATCAATGGATGATACAGGGGGAGGGGCCAGCTGGGGGGTTGCTGATGGTAAAAGTACTTGGAGATTGTCGGATTAAAGCCCTGTGAGGCAGAGGGGGGCGGGGTCTCTGATGACCCGGGGCAGTCGGTGAGGTTGAAGGTGACCATGAGGGTGTGATGAAGATAAAGGTGAAGAAGTAACAGAATGAGGTGATTTAGTCACTTTTATGTTGTTGCCTTGGTACCAGCTAACTAGAGGATTATGGGAGAGCATGCATTTATATTTATGATTACATCAGATATAATCAGAGGAGCTTGACAGACAGAAAAGGCTTCTGGTGTTCAGAAAATCCACAGTTACAAAGACACTGACTCACTGATTCACTGACTCAGTGACTCACTGATTCACTTACCCAATAGTAACTGAGTTACTCAGAGTCAGTGAGTCAGTGAATCAGGATACAGGGTTCACAGGCACTACATGTCAGCTGTTCATCACTTCGTCTTTATGCTGGTCAGGTTTGGTTCTGGTTCCGGTTGGTTCTGTGGAAACCGGAACCTGTTCGGATCGCTCAGGACTGAAGGCAGAGGCATAACCCTTCAGAAACCGGACCGAACCAGAGTCTACATGTGAATGGTGGTGCATCCTCAGGTGCACGGTGGAGTCAGTGCATAGATCTTGCGCAGATCGGACTGCTGCGATTTGATTGGCTGTCAGGACAAAGTCTGTTCCAGAACCTCCCGCCTCATCAGCCAATCAGCTTCCTTAATCTCTCTGAAGAGAAGGTTTTGGTTCTGATGTGGAAGGTAGAACCCGTCAGCAAGTCGTGTTGGAAGACAACCTGCTCTGCCCCACGTGGTGCCACGACCCTAAGACCCCCACAGGGGCCCGGTTGTCCTCATGGGGGGGGGGACAGGAGGAGTTGGACAAACTTTAAGATGACAAAGACAGAAGCATTCATTCAACCCTGTTTACTGGTAGAGATCCACTTATGGTAGGGACGGTCCAGGACAAGGGTAAGGGACAAGGGGTAGGGGACAAGGGGTCCGGGAGGTGGAGACCAGGAGAAAGGGTCTGGTCCAGGAGAGGAGAGGGTTGGGGTATTTGGGGGTCAGAAGGATCTTTGGATCAGAGTTCTGGTTTCAGCACCATTAGTTCTTTGGATCTGAAGTTGGACTTGTGTTGGACTCTGGTTCTGGTGTGATCAGAGCTGCTGCTCGTTTCTCAGAATGCTTCCTGGACCTTCCTATCCAACCGGACCACCAGCTGGTCATGATCCGGATCTGGACCGAGTTCTTAGCGAGGGATCAGAACGTTTGATCGACCCGAACGTCTTTGATGAAGACTCTTCAGCGCTGAAGAAACGATCTGTGGAATTATTGATCTGTGAAAGTCTGAACCTGGCGGTGGAGGAGGAGGTGTGGATGGACTGGGATCAGAAGCCTGGCACGGGGGAGGCAGAGGAGGAGGAGGAGGTGAAGAAATGGAGAAAGAAAAAGAATCATGTTGTGTAATCAGCTGTTTATTTCCTGCATGAGATGAGAACAAAAATATGAGTTTATTCTCGTGTCTTCGCCTCCGGACCAAGAAAAATAAAACGCTTGTTTAACTTCAACACTGAAGAACTGTCACAAACACATTTACACCCGTGCGATGGTCTGCCTTCATCATCATCATCACCACCATCATCATCATCAGGAAACAGGAAATGTTTTCAAATACAGAAAAATAACTTCCAACAAACAAACCAGTTCTGACAGAACATCCGTTAATTTGCCCAAACTATTGCTTTCAGATTTCAGTTTGTGTGTCTCCTTCAGAAAAATCTCTTTTTGATTTTGTTCCATTTTTAGTTTCTTTTAGCTCACGTTTAGTGCAGATAGCTAAATGCCCGACTAGCAGCTGAAGGCAAGAACAGAACCCGACCGAGTGGACCATCGCAGCCTGAAGGACATCTTCAGGAGACTGAAGACAAGTTGGACAGGAAGTACAGAACCCTGACTGAAGGACGGGCCTGAAGGACGACAGCCGTCTCCTGTTCTCAGGTTGGACGAAGAAGAAGAAGAAGGTATTGCATTTTTTGTCCTTATTAGCCAAACCTGAAATCAGACGGAGAACAATTGGTCCCAAACGGTGAACAAGACAAGAACTGGTTCTGCAGCAACAGACGTAAAAATGGGAGATGAAGGTCAGGAGGAAGACGAGATAATCCACTGGTCAAAATTGAGTCAAATGAGCACGAGAACTGGGTTTGAAACTCGTTTTAACCTCAACACATCCTGGTGTTTAGGCTTTGTTCAAAGCTCCGCCTCTTTTGGGGATTAATTCAAAGCTCCACCCCTTTATAGAAGAACCTCCCCTTCACTTTGGCAACTGGTAAAAACGCCACTTAAGATGTTTGCTTAAAAATATTGTCAGGTTTATCATTAATGTTTCTAAAAATCAACAATCTTTTGTTTCATAGATAAAAACGTTTGACAGCGCCACCTGGTGGCCTGATGTGTCACTACAAACAGATCTGCTTTATTTTCATATTCTGCTTTTCTGTCGTGAATAGGAGTACCATTTCTGTAAAGGAATCTTTTTTTAAACACTATGCTAACATGCTAACTAGCATCCTTTACGGTGGGTTAACCAGCACATGCAGGAAAATTACATTTGTCTAACTTTGTAAGGAAATAACAATAATCCCGTTTTAAAGATCTCCAGAAATCACGTTTAGTAAAGTACAAGAAAACAAAAGTACAAATATGTATTTTTTAAAATTTCCACTGAAGGGAATAAAACTGAAATTTTGTCAGCAGCACTTTAACTGTTTATGATCCTAAAGGGGCAGGGCCTTTTCCAAAAACAAGAACGTGAGTTTTCTTCACCCTAACTTTAGTTAACTGGTTTGTTGGAGATTTGCTTCCTGTTAGCCTCTGACTTCCTGTTTGCTTTCCTCACAGCTCCCCGTTGGATGAATGAAACGTGTCCTCCAGCCTCGTGCTGCTTTGACTAAACGTTTGTGTCTGCCAGCAGCAGGACGGTGAGCCCGGCTTCAGTTCAGACCGGGGAACAGAAAGTTCGGAGACATCACATCGAGACGTTTTGTCCTCAGCTTTGACCCACGGCACACAAACCGTCTCCTCGCTCTCTGGACCGGACTAAAGCTCAAGGCACACAAGCAAGGGACGACTTGTCAGAAGATGCAGAATGTGTACGAGTGAAAAGGATGCAGGCAAAGGATGGAGGGATGATGAAGTGAAAACAGCTGGTGGGTTGTGAAAGACGGTGACGTCGGGTTCTTTTACAATAAAGTGTCTATCTCACAAACTACATCATCTAAGGAAAAAACTGTCACTAACATTAAAACAGGCAGATTTTTTTCTTTTTTTTTCAAATTCATTTTCTTTGACACGGATGAAGTGTTTGAATGCATATATTCACTTATATGTATAGAATAAGAAATAAGAAACTAACGGAAGTTGAATGAATGTAAAAACTTTCCTTTGCTCCGCCCCTTCTTCACTAAACCCCGCCCCCTAATTACATGCTCATGGCCCATTGGCCAACTGCAGGAAGAGGTGCATGTGATTGAACGGAGGCCTCTAGGAAATGCAGCCAATCACAGGGCGGCCCGTTACCGGGCAGATTATCGTGACAAATAGTTTTTGTCTGATTTCAGACGGAGAACGAAGTGCACAGGAAAAAACGGTAACCGCTTTGCGTTTTTTTTCCCCTAATAAAACAGCAATGTTTTAAAGACTGACTGCTGAAACGATTTTTCTTAAAGGGATTTTCATATCAAACTAACACTTTTACACGCACCAACAACAAATAAAGAATAAAAGTGAAAAGAGCATAAAGCCGTGACTTTTTTTACCTCCGTGTTTTAGAGTCCTGGAGGTCTGAGCGGACTCGCAAGAAAAATATAAATTCAGATTCAACAACTCGGGTTTCTTACAAACACGTCATTATCAACAGCTAGCCAACTAAATTGCACTTTCCTCATGATTTCACGGGTTTGATTCCTGACCGCCCACCTCCACCCGATGCACCCAGACCACTGGATGGAGTTGCGAGGAGGGGGGGGGGACCGACTGAAATCAATATGCCATGAACCAAAGACCTCCACAGGAACAAGACCGGGTCAACCAGAGTCTGGTGCAACACAAACCCCACTGGCATCGATCCGGACCCCCACCCCTCAATCCAAAACCAGGTGGTTCTTCTCCTTTTTGCTCCGCCCACTCACCACTGGTCGATGACTTCAACAGTCCACCTGGCTGCAGAAAACAGAAAGAGGCGGGTCCGATGTCCTGCCCATACCATATTTGGAAATGGCAGCACTGCACTCCGGAAATGAAAGGGGCGCCATTTCCTACACTAGCCTTAGTGTTTTTTGAACTGATTCTTATTTAAAGTTTAAAATGAAAATAAACTCACCATATGTTTTAGCTTTCAAATATTGGTTTGAAATAAATGACCAAAATGGACACTGGCTTCTTTAAGGCGTTTGTAAAAGATTGTGGATGTAGCGCCCCCTGCATTCCTGGAGGGCAATGGTGGCATTTCCAAATATGGTATGTTCAGACACCTGTTGTCTGCAGCCAGGTCCTTCGTGTTGGCTCCTCCCTCCCTGACCTCTTAACAACCTGGAGGTGGAGCCAAAAGGGGCGGAGTCCATCCCAGGAAGTGTATTCAGGCTCAGGTGTTTTAGGGGTTTCAGCTGGTGGTTTCTGAGCCGGACCCGGTTTGCAGGGATCCTCTGTGAGAGGGGCAGGACTGGGGTGGTGGACCCCCCAGGGGGCAGGTCTAATTATTCAGTGCAAGTTCACATTGCTGTGGATGATGGGAAAGTGCAGCTGCAGTTTCTCCAAAGTTTTTTTTAGTCTGAAGGCCGCCTCCCCTCAGAGGGATCAGCCCGTTTTAGGTTGGGGGGCACAGGGTTGGGGGCACTCAGTGTCTGGCACCATAGATCCTTACAGGAAGTCCAGGAAGTACAGTTCACAGAGGGGAGGGGCTTGATCCGCTGTAGCCATGCTGATGCTGCTGAGTCGGCGCGCGGGGTCCAGGGACACAGCAGGGGTCAAAGGTCACAGAGGGGACTGCAGCAATCTGTTGGACAGGTGACGCCTCAGGTGTCCCTATCCCAGATACCACTGTGGAGACAAACAGAGAGGGGCAGGGTTAACATTGGACCTCAGGACCAGAACCAACAGACAGGAGGTCCAAACCTGCATGACCAGAACCAACAGACAGGAGGTATCAAACCTTCAGGAGGTTCTCATTTTTCACCAGGAGGTTCTCCTCCTCCAAGATGTTCTCCTCCTACAAGAGGTTCTCCTCCTCCGAGATGTTCTCCTCCTACAGGAGGTTCTCCTCCGACGAGATGTTTTCTTCCTACAGGAGGTTCTCCTTCTCAGGAATGTTCTCCTCCTCCAGGAGGTTCTGGGTGTCTGCTGTTCTCTGATTGACATCAATCTGTCCCTCATCTTCCTTGTTGCCCCACAAAGTTCAAATTCATCCTCACGTTACATCATGTCTGGTTGCTACGACAACCAGACAGCCTAGGACGTGACCGCCATCACCATCCCCCCCGCCACCACACACACATACACACACACACAAACTTCTAAACAACTATTTAGAAACAACATTGTTTGAACAAGTGTTTAGAGTGGAAGTTTAAATAAAACTAATGAAAGTCTGTGTATGTGGGCATGTTTTGCTATACTTGTGAGGACATTTTGCCTTGTCCACATAAAGGAAAACACTGTTTGTAGGTCAGAGTCAAGCTGTAAAAATGAATGGAGTCAATGCAAGTCCTCACAAAGATACCACTACACGACTGTGTGTGTGTGTGTGTGTGTGTGTGTGTGTGTGTGTGTGTGTGTGTGTGTGTGTGTGTGTGTGTGTGT
>JAVKLF010000053.1:2257926-2269075 GCA_034783495.1 Millerichthys robustus
CAGTGTGCTTCTCTAACAATTACTTATTTTAGGGAACAAGGTTACATCTGGAAATGGGCCAGTATTAGAATCTGACATAACTTGACAACAAAAACAAAAATATAGTTTCACAGTAACAACATTTTAATTTTAAAAGGCATGACATGATTTATTCTTTAAAGAAATGAACCTACTATTGATGTTACTGCCTAAATATGATTACATATAGCCTGAAAATGAATAGATTAAGGGCATGAGTAAAAAACACTAAAAACAAATATTTATTTATACCTAATTTAATTTTGATGCACAGAAATAATTGAATAGAAAGAAGGAACATGTCGACGGTCACACTGTTTAAAAATCACTGTTTTCTGCACTCAGGACACAGATCTGTGACCAGCAACATTATTTATAAAAAAAAAATTTAATATTCAGGGTCAGATTTTATTAATAAATTATCGTGAAAATTTATATCCATTTTAAAGCTATTTTTCAACTCAAACTAATTCCCTCAATCTGAATGTGAGCATAAACACAACACGTCAACACAGGAAATAGGACCGAGTCTCACCCTAAACGCCTCGGTGTAGTCCAGTCGAGACACCAGAACCAGGCTCTTGGGGGCAAAGACTTTAGCGGGTTGGATGACAGTCGGATCTTCATCTGCCTCGTCTGCCTCGCCGGCCTCGTTCTTCTTTAGCTGAACACAGCACAAAAACAGATGTAACTGTAATCAATCTGAAATAAATATGTCAAATTAAAAAGACAATAAACCTAAAAGTAAAACCTCTAAATGTGTAAAAAGCTTATCTGAGTCACCCCAGGTCATTCTTCGTACCGTCTGCTTTTCAGTGTCTCAACAAACAAACCAAACAAAGTTATATTTGTTGAAATGAAAACACTTCATTTAAAGGCCCATCTTTATTGGAAGGAATGCATAACATCCTATGTTGAGAAATGCCAAATTTATTTTCCATGTTTGTCCAAAACACAAGATCTCACACTCGGAATATGTGTTGAGACTCTCAGCTTCAAATCTTAGCTAAATATCTGTAAAAGTGAACGAGTTATAGCCATTTCTTATGTTGGCTAAAGTTTATTAGCTGTGGCAGCCATCTTTAATTTGGGGTGACATCAAAATGTTATCAGTTATAGACAGCCAATAAATACTTTGAGTTTTATTATGATGTGGCAACTAGTTCATGAAATATTTTGCTAACAGAGAAGCAAAATCTCTACCTCAAACTTTGCCATTAACTATTGGAGACTCAGTGCTCAAAGTATGTGTTAGAAAAAATGACCACCAAGCTTTGGCTCAGTATCTGTAAAACTGGCTGAGTTGTAGTTATTTTTTTTCTAATGTTCCTTGGCTTTGGCAGCCACCTTGAATAGGGTTGACTGTAGACGTTATTCAGTAACCCTAACACACACATAACCAGTAACTGGCGTCCATCTCACCTGTGGATTGTCCAAACTCTCCCAGAAAGTAAAGCAGGCACAGTAGTGACGCTCTGAGTTGATGTCAGTCAGAACTGCAACAAAGAAGGAGGCCGGTTGCCGCTCAGGAACCAGCTGCCAACCGCTGGGCTGACAGAACTTGAGGGCAAGGCCGGAAGTGGAGGTGTGTTGAGGTGAGGCGTCAACATGGTTTGGGAATCGATGGTAAAAATAAGAAGGGACAAAAAGAGGAGGAAAAAAACGATTAGTGAAAAAATACTGACTTAGGTGACACCTTTTTAAACCACCTTAAACCGAGTGTGTAACAAGATCACCACTCCCAGGGCAAGCGCAGACGGAGGAAGATACAATCTCAACATCCTACACCAAACAAAGCAGGGTTGTTTCAGAATAAAAAGGAAAAGCTTGAAAAGCTGCATTTTTGATACAAATCAGCTCTGATCGTAGATAGCAGCAGGAGACGAGGTGCAAGTATGGCACACAGTTATGTCACGAAATCAACACTTTCGAAACTACTGTGGCAAGCCATTTGAATATTTGTTCAATATCCCTGATGTCAAGCCTTATTCTACACTTGCACTCATCTAGCTGAGGAGTTTGACTGTTTCACATTTTATTTATTTATATACTTTCACATCAGGAGATGCTTATTTTTTTTTTCTTGTACTGTACTTAAGTTTTCACAGTATATATTCAACAAGTCAAAAGCCAATTACAAGTAGGGGTGCAAGAAAATATCAATACACTGAATTATTGCAATATTTCATTTCCCGATACTGCATTGACGTTCAAAAGCACTGCATCAATATTTAGTTAAGGCGTAAAATGCAAACTTTCATTCCAGTCGTTCATTCTTGTGTTGCCGTTTAGCCTCCAACCACAAGTTGGCAGCAGTCAGTCAGCCATTTCGCTCCTCCACTCATGAGGAGCCTGCGAGTATAATGCTAGCTCAAACATTAGCATTGTGAGTAAACATTAGCATTGTGAGTAAACATTAGCATTGTGAGTAAACATTAGCATTAAGAACTGATGGCTGAATCTGAGCAGATTAGACCGGCACCCGCTGCCTTCAAAGCTGAGGTGTGGACTTGGGTTTCAAAATAAAGAAGGCAGCAAGGACTAGGATAAAAGCTACATTGTTGGGAAAATTTGGAAGAAATATATCGTGATTCCTGTACCATGATATGTACCGTATCACCAAAATCTTGCCAATACACAGCCCTAATTGCAAGCACGGCTGAGCACTACAACCAAAAATGATTATTGTGATATTACCACTAAAAATATATCTTGTTTTTTTCTTTGATTCTTCTTTATTCGCTGTACAAATATTAAATTCAAGAATCTATCCTAATACAGGGTTTAACTGTGACCCAGACACTGATTGTCTGACCCTCATTCCCTCACTGGGATAAAAACAGAAATATCACAGCTAGTTTATTATTTTCAGAAACCTCTTGCTCATTTCTTGTCTCTGAATGTGAGCTCGTAGGTAATTCCCTGACTAGGGTGTTCAGGATGGGAGAGGAAGTGACCTAAGATGCATTTAAAGTACCCGAGAAAAGCTAAACTTCTAGATGCAGACAGCTAAAAATAGCCATTAACATTTTATTTGGTATTCATGATTTAGTCATTTTTGAATCTCTCAAAATCAATATATTGGCAAGTCGTCGTTACAAATCATAATCTAAATTTGAAAGCAGTTTTTTAAAATTAAAACTTACAACCAAAGAAGATCTCTTGGAAAGAATAAATACTACAAGAGTAACCAGAATACTGGATTGTAATTCATTTAGGACACAGTAATACACAACATTTACTGTGTACACGCTCTGTTGGAGGACTGTAGTTTTAGTGTGCTTACCTGTAAAACCTATAACTTGTATGGTCACTGTTCTCCTAACCCTGGCAGGTAAGAGTTTCTTGTTCTGACCACTGAGGTCCACGGGGACAGGACTTACCAGTTCTACGCCTTGTGGGAACGGGCTGTCCTCCCAGTCTTTCTCAGGAAACCGTTGTACGATCCGACCTTGACCCTCACCCTCAGCTGCAGGGAGACAGAAAGAGGGACAGACCAGAGGTCAGTCTGTTATCTGAATTGTTTGCCGTCTTGTTTGTTACTGAAAATAAACTACTTGGAGCTCTTTTAAACCATTTACACTTAGTTTATAAACCAGTTGAGCTGTTCACGTTTTGTATATTGACATGTAATTAAGTGCTTATACAAATAATCCTGTGAAAAGAACATGAGTGTTTTGTTGATTTACTGAAGCCCAGCTTTTAAAATACCACACGTCTTCTATTAGCTAAGCTCTGGATCAATGTTAAAATCCAGGCTACAAGTGATGACCAAGTGAATATTTAAAACACTGCTGCCGCCTCACACTTTTTGAAATTGTTTAATGGAAAACCCCAGAAGCCATCTCATTAAGAGTAGTCTAAAATCTAGACAGCACTTAAATTTCACCACCAAAATGTGCATTATTTTACAGGAACCCATAGCACACATAATTCAACATCCATGCAAGTAATGACGGCATTTATGATGACATTTTTTGTTTATTCCTAAACACTTTTCTTGGGCTGAGTTTGGAGAATCCAAATCACAAAGCATGAATGGCCAACTAAATGTGCACAATCTGCAGAGCCTCAGATCAAACAACTGAATTAAATTAATGTTTTCTAAGGTCTGAAGTTTTAAATAAAGGGAAATAAAAAAAGGGACTATGAAACTTTCTATAGTTGATGCTTAGATAAAAATATACATAAATTTGTTCACAACAAAGGGTTTTATTCAGAGTTAAAGAGGTGTGTAATTCTAAATAAAACTGTAATAACTATTGTGTTGCTGTTTACTCTCAGCCATCGTGTACAGGTGACTGTAGTGTGAAGCACTTTGGAGTCCTTGGTCTTGATAAGTTCAGGCCATAGCAACAGTTCTGCTCGTTTTAGCTACAATTTTACTAGTTTTGACTATTCTGCTCCTTTTTGCTTTTAACTCCTGTTCTAATTGTTTTAACTCGGTTGTAGCTTCTTCAGCACCAAAGTCATTCAGCGCTCAGCGTTCACACGGCACTTTCACAGAAAATTTAATTCTTGTTTAAAAGTTCTTTGTAGGTCTACAGCCCAGCTGCAAGTAGAGATCAGTGAATACTTCAAGAAGCACAGGTCTTAGTTTGGTTTGCTGATTGCTAATTTTGGAAGATTTTGATCTGGTCTGTGGGAGGATACCAGAGGACCTGGGGAAAACCCACACTCGCACAAAGACCTGGACCAGGACTTGAACATGAAGTGACATCTCTAACCATTTTCTGAGAACTAAGATAAACAAATTTCTTTTTTTTTTTCTAATTTTCTGATTAAGATTAAGTTGAAGTTTAATATTCTGTAGCATCCATCAGTTTGATCCAGCTGCCGTAAAGCTGCTGGGATTCAGTTTGTTTAAAGTTGTGGATTTTAAAGATTACTTTAACAGCTGGCAGACAGATCATCAGAAATGTTTCAGCGATCCATTCTTACTCCTGTCAGCTGAAGTCAAAGCACTTCAAACGAATTCCTCAGCCTACATAAACTGTAGCTACACCTTGTTAAAAAATACAGTCTTCATTTAGTAGCCTCTGACACATTTGGTGCTTTTTTTTAGGTCAGACGATCAATTAGTGCATATCTAATCAGGTAGATGTAAGTTACAATGCTAAAGCATGTTTTAAAAAGTAAATAAGTACAAATAATTGTACTGTTAAAGACTCTATGTAGAAATCTACAGTTAAAAATCACCTCAGCTGGCCGAGACCCGGCTCATCACATCAGCCCAGCGATCCAACAAAGACCAACTTCTGTGCCCACCACAATCCCATCTTTCATCTTAGCTTCAGCCGAATCCCCGACGGATGCTTAAAGGCAGCATTCAGCCACACAAAGAACACACTTCACTCCTTAACACAAAGGAACGAAATGATAGAAATCCAAATGCTAAAGAAAGCCAGTCACCAGCATTTAGTCGAACCCTAAACATGTACTACACAGTGCCTAAGAGCAAACAACAGAGTCTGTGTGCATTCTCCCAAAAAAAAAAAACTGAAGCACAAACATAAAGTAGGCCAGCTGACAACTGCCAGTATCCTGTCACAGAAATTCATTTACTCACAGGTTTAAAAAAACACTAACTTGTTATTTACCTCTGAGATTTTGGGGGTATTTTGATGATATTATGAACAGTAGATTTTCATCCCAATGTTCTGTGGAGTTACAGTTTTCTGAACTATCAACAAGGTGATAGTTTTTACATTTTATGGAACTTTAATAAGGTTAATCAGCTCTGGTAACCATCCTGACTCACATTATCTCACACACACACACACACACACACACACACACACACTACTACCCACTTTCCATGGCAGTGAGTAATAAATGTGTAAAAGGGGGAATCTCTATCTCATACACTGCAATAAAAACACATAGGCATGGGCTGGTTCCAGGGTTCAAGGTATACTTTACAAAGTGCTAAAATGTCACAGTGTCAAAACCACCACATTTTTTCCCATCATGCTCTTCTCCTACAGTCTAAATGCATTTAAATGAGAAACTAGCGACCGAGCAGCGCTGCCCCTCTACTACCCAATGCTTTGAGGTGTCATTATGTCATGTACGAATTCCTCAAAACATTTATGATTGGACAAAAAAAGGACACTGGTTGTTTTATCTGGTGCATAGCTGTCAGCCACGGCTTCTCTACCAGAGCAGTTTTGAGACAAACGTTTGCAACAGGCTACAAGAGTTAGCATGTTAGCAGGTAAGATATATACAGGTGAAACCAGAAAACATAAGAAAAAACACAAGCATTGTCTACTGTCTAATACTAAATCAGACTGAAATGTTATAAAATTTATGTTCCCAGAATTCTTTCTGTCTGCCAAGTGCCCAAAGAATAAGGAAGAAAACTTTTTGAAAATGAAGACATGATTTGTACTTTCGGGCCACTGCAGATACAACCAGTGACATTGGATGAAGGAGCTAAAGAGGTAACATGATAAGGAAACAAAGTCGAAACGAGCAAGTTGCTCCTCGTGTGTGCGTCAGGCTCTAGCTGCTGAACCACACCGCAACTTCTCGAACAGAAACCACAAAGACACATCATTGGGCTGTTTCCATGGCAACTGAAGTAGCTGGGACAAAACAGCCTGAGTCGAACGTTTTCATCAAGCTAGTGTGCAGCTTTAATATTTTGTAAAAACTGTTGTAGATCCATGGCCGACACCTCGCCCTGACGGCGGCCAGACATCAGCTGTGCGTTTTTCTAACACAAACACACGCAGAGTATTTTCAAAACTCCTTTCACACAGACTGACTGGACTATTTGAATATTAATATGTTGAGCTCAAGCTGAAACTTTTGTTTTTATAAGTTCCTACGTTTATATTTAAAATGAAATATTTGGTAATACTCCGATGTCTTTGATTCCTTAAGACATTGTTCTCTTTAAACACTGCTTCAGCTCATCTCTGTTTTTGTCTTTAGTCACTACTTACAGTCTTTTGTTTAAGGGCCACTTTTTCTTCCATTGGCTTTTAGTTGTCATTTTACTCCTTTTAGCTACTTTTGTATTCCTTCTAGCTTCCATTCTACTCTTCTTAGCTAATGTTTGATTTTTATAACTAGTGTGTTCCTTTTTAGTTTTCAGCTACTGTTGTACTGTGATGAGTTTTAGTTTTATGCTTCTTTTTTAGTTACCTGTGTGCTTTTTTTATGTTTTAGCTGCTGTTGTGTACCTTTATTTTAGCTACCCATGTGTCCCTTTTAGCTTTTAGCTACCGTTGACCTTTAGCTACTTTTGTGTTCCTTTATTTCATCTACCTCTGAGCTACTTCTACAATCCATTCCACTTTTTTAGCTACTGTTGTGCTTTGATTTTTGTAGCTACCTGTGAACTCCTTTTAACCTCCGCTGTGCTAACTTAGCTGCCGTTGTAATCATGTGAAAATGAAAAAAGAAAACTTTTGGGAAGCCGCAGTCTCCTTGGGGACAATGCGGGACATTTCTTTGTGCAGTAGTTCTTCAGCAAACTCACATCCTTCCTCCAAAACAAATACACCCCACCCTACCCTCCCCTCACCGTCAAACCCAAAACAAAATGACACGGTCTCATGGGTGTACGCCAGCTGAAGACACACGTTTAGCTTTTTATTTGACATACAATTTCACAGTTTTTTTTCCTCATGATTCTGTCACAACTGGTTCCTTCAGCTTCCAACTAACCAGGTGGACCCACTAAAGCTCACAGACCATCTACTAAACAAGCACATTCATGATACAAACACACTTCGGCTTCATGCATCTACCACAGCCTGTTAGCAAAATATCTCAGGAACAACTGGACCGATTTTAAATGAACCTTACAGAACGTAAAGATTTGAGCTTCGTGTACAACCAATTTAATTTTAGATTCAACAGACCATACCACAGTTTGCAGCCAATTCAAAGTTATATAATCAGATTTTAGCAGCATAAATGATGAAATACAGAACTTTTTTAAATAAACAGACTAAATAATGTTTTTTAAAACTAAATCCAGACCATCAACCCTTGCAAACCATCAGACCTATTTATGGAGGAGAAATTTGTTTCTTGTCTAAAAGTTTATATTTATCCTCCAAGTTATCTTATATTAATAATAATAATAATAATCTTACAAGTTATGAAGAGTTCAGTAATTTCAGTTTATCTAAGTGGAAACTGCACAGTAACGATTTATCGCTCCCCTCAAAATAAAACCAAAACTGATGGTTTTAATGGTAAAAATATAGCAAATGGATAAATGTTGCCTGTGTGTGCGTGCGTGCGCGTTGATGCCAGCAGTGCCCGGGCAGGCAGGCCATCTGAGCAGCAGACAGCAGCAGCTGAAGCCAACAAACACAGACGTGTCCGTGTGCCACGACCAGGGCTGCGACCCAGCATCATTCTGTCCCCGATGAAAGCCTGATTGTGAGCGTTATTTCTGGAGGGCCTAACAGGCAGCAGCCTCGCTCTGGAGGAGGAGGAGGAAGTGGCTGCCCACAGGCAGGCACTGCTGGCAGCGACCCATTCACCCCCATCACTTCATCTTGCCTTCAGGCCGCGACGTTTCCATTTCCTCTCTAAGCTTTGCACGCAGTCGTGTGAATCTCTGCTCGCTCCAAACCGATTCAACTCTTTTAATCCCAAAGAGAGTCAGCACAGCTCGTCACAAAGGACATTTCTGCTTCAGTGCTGCCGGAAAATCCTAACTGACCCAAACAACAACTTCGACCAAAATCCTGTAAACAGATGAAGCAGCCAATATGGTTTTGCTCATGTCTGTAGATACAGTATTTGTTTATCTGTAGAGTTAGCAAAATATCTCACGAATCCCTGAATGGATTTTACTTTAACATTCTGAAAGAATCTATTGGATGTACACTACAGGTCAAACGTTTGGACAAACTTTCTCATTTAATATTGTTTTTCTTTGCACCATACATATTTCTCACACACTGCCTAATAATGGTTATAAGTCTCAAATTTTACATAGAAATACATTATGAACAGGCAGATGTATTTACATATTTATAATTTAAAAAGTAATTATATTTATATTACTTTACTTCTGACGTTTTGCTCTTTGTAAGTGGGCTGATATTAGCAATAATTACAGTTATTAGCTATTGCAGCGAGTCTGCAGCAGACTTTAATTAAATGTTGATTGATTATTTTGTAATATTTAATTCTAATGCATATCAAATGACTCCGCTACCAGACACCAAAGTTTAGTACAATATCTGTAAAACTGACTGAGTTACAATCATCTTAGGTCTGACTGACTCCAGCTAATAACTTGTAGAGTTCTTCCCACTGATTACTTTCTGCAAGTACCATTAAAACCTGTTCAGTGATTTGTGAGATGTTTCGCTAACCGAGCAGAAAAACAAACACACAGAGACAAAAACATAACTCATTTGCCTTTAGCAGCAGGTAATAAAGACAAAAGGTGTTTCAAGACTTTTGCACAGAAAGTTAACTGTATATTTCGCAGCTATTCAAATTTCTGTGAAATGTAACTCGGTTCAAAAATTGACATGATTTGTTCTCACTTAAAAATAACTGGAGAAAATGTGTCCTTGATTCTAAGAATACAAAGATTTCTGCTGTACAGAGGGGCTTCCGCTTCGTGTATAAATATTAAAGTCCCCATGGGGATAGAAGTACAAACATGAGTGTGTGTGACTGTATTTGTGTGTTGGCTGCCACTCTGGAATGTTTTACGAGTGAAGGCGCTCACATCAGTGCAGGTACACCAAAAACCCTCAGACAGTTATTAATCTGATGTGGTAGTAGCTGAGAGTCCTTCACGTCCCATAGTGTGAGGTGCAAAACCACCATTATCCCATGAGATCAAGCAGATTGTTCTTTTCAAGGTTTGATGAAAACTCTGCCTTTTCCCAACATGAATTATTTTAGTTTTTAGTCAGGGGTAGCGGGTGATAAGCGTTTCTTTTGGGGAATGCTCGGCCTTTAACTATGAAGTCTTATCTGGTGTCTGATGTTTAATAATACAAATGCTGATTCAGGATTTACAGTATTGTCTTTCTGGGTTTTTTTCTGTACGTATTTTGTAAACTATATTTGCATATTTTGTGCTAATTTAGACATTCACATTCAGCTGATTTGGGAGACAGGTGTTGTGACTTTTCTAAATATTAGACTTTATTTGCAAATACTTCTTTCACAGAAATGCATTCAGATCTTTTCAGTTCCTTCAGAAATATTCTTTGAAATTTTACTTCAGAATACTTCTTTTGTGCTCATCTTATAGTTATTGTGTTTGCTTTTAGCTAGCCTATTGCTACTTTTGGCTTTAAGCTAGTCATTTGATACTTGTTTTTGCTTCCAGATACTTTTGGCTTTTAGCTAGCCTTTTGCTACTTTTAGCTAGTACTTTTCTACTGTTAGCTTATAGCTAGTATTTTGCTTCTAATTTTAGCTAGCAACTTTGGGCTTGTGTTCTGTTTCTTTTAGTTTTAACATCTCAGTTTTAGCTTCTCCAATAAATTTGAACAAACTCATCCAGCACTCAGCACTTCACGGTACATTTTCTGCAGCTCTGAATAGTCTTTAGCCTGACTGCTAGCTTTGGGAAAGAACCTCAGATCTTCCGTCCTTTTTTTTTTTGCGTGCATTTTAATTGTGTCAGGTTGCTGATATTGTGCAACCTTACACTTCTCGTAGAGCTCTGACCTAACGTGGCTCCCTGTGGCTTCAGAACAGTCTATAGTTGTTGGGGGTGTGGTCCTCCCACTGATGAAAATCCTCAGCATTTTGTCAACGGTCCCTTCACAATGTTCCGAAACGAAGCAGCCCGTTGGATTTACAGTCTGGGGGTTTAACAGGAAGCTGGTGAGAGGACTCGAGGGACATTTATGTTTAGAGTGAAAAAGAATCCACATTGTCCCCTTGTGCTGTTTGAAAACTAGGGAACTAATTTTGGTTTGTGTGCTTCTGTTTGAGGCGGTCTCTTTCAGGACAGAGGGATGCTATGTGTTTCAGGCTGTCCCCTTCAGGACAGAGGGATGCTACGGTATGTGTTTCAGGCTGTCCCCTTCAGGACAGAGGGACGCTATGTGTTTCAGGCTGTCCCCTTCAGGACAGAGGGACGCTATGTGTTTCAGGCTGTCCCCTTCAGGACAGAGGGACG
>JAVKLF010000053.1:2279272-2290789 GCA_034783495.1 Millerichthys robustus
TGTGTGTGTGTGTGTGTGTGTGTGTGTGTGTGTGTGTGTGTGTGTGTGTGTGTGTGTGTGTGTGTGTGTGTGACATTGAATGTGTCAGTCACATGAATGTTTATGTCTCACACAGAAGATAAAGAGCACTTCAAGGTCAAAGGCTGCTCACTCATATCGCACTTTTTCTTTCTTTTAAACGTCTCAACGATTCGACTCGAACTAAAAAAACAAGACAAATTTCCAGCTGCAACTATAAACTCCCAAAAAAATAATTTAAAACGTTTAAAAATCCAAGCTCAGTGGAAATTTTTTTTTTAGCTTTTTTGGCGCACGACGTGAAAGGGAAGCGTTAAGATCGAAGTGTTAAAACTGCCGCCCAGGGCTCATTATGGTCACCGTGGTAACCACACACCTGTGTCTGTCACTCCCTGACGGCCAAGTTAATGAGAGGTCGACAGGAACGGACTGAAATACAAGCCTCAGTCACCGTGTGGGAACTTTTTTCATATATTTTTTTTGTGTGGTCATTTTTCTGTAACAGTTTGTATTTTAGCCTCTCGTATTTCAAAACGTTCGGCTCATTCAGCTGAAGAGTGCTGAGACTTTTGGCTTTTGTAGCGTTTATACTTTTCAGGATATTTAATTTTATTTACAATTATTTCCCGACCGAAATACATGAAGATCTCTACGGTCCCTTTAGCTCGGTGGTTCCCAACCATAAACTGCTTTGGAAAACTGCTTTTTTGCCAACCTCTACCTCCTGATCTCTCAGTCCTCTAAAAACCAAGATTGATTTGAATCCCTTTGATTAGGTGTGATTTCTTTAATTTCCAGGGTGAGAAAAACCGTTAGACCGTACGAATGGACCAGCCCGAAACTTCTGGGGGCCCCACGTCTCCACCGTTTTCAGCGGTGAAGTGATTCCTGACAGGAAGACATGAGGCAACAACAGAGCAACCAGTGAGCTCAGCAACAGTTCAACAGTTTAATCTACCCATTCTGATGTGGGAGGCAGGTCAGCCAACATTGCAATCTACGTGTCGTGTTGCAATATTAACCCAGGAGCAGCGTTAAATGAATAAATTTGGATGAGTCAGTGTAAAGGGCGCCCTCTACTGGTCAAAGTCAGCTCTGCTCTGGTATTTTAGGGCCCTTTAGATTTATTTTTCTGTTTTGTTGGACTCCTGATTGTAATCATTGTAGAATGAATGGTACATCACATGGTGTTTTTTTTTAAGAAAGTGCTGATAAGGCACTCAAAGAAGCGTCAGAGTTTTCCAGCAGGTGGACAGAAACACACGTCCATCTGAGAGCTCACCACCTGCTGCTGGAAACTTTACCTGCCCAGGTCTAATCCCTCAATCAGTCCCATCTCTGCTGACCTCCTCCCTTTCCATCCCCAACCACATTTTCAGAGCCGAATTAGCTCAGTCCGCCATTTTTTGTTAATTGGATTAGCCCCTAAAATTTGGCTTTTTTTGAGTCTGTCTGGCTTGTGAAGCCTGTTTGACGTGGTTTAATTTAACAAGGAAGTTAAGCCAATTTTATTTTTTTTGTTTTTATTTAGTCGACTTTGAGTTGTGCAAATGTTAGGTCATAGCTACTGCTAATTTTAGCTGTGGTTTTCCCCAATTTTAGTCAATAGTGTAATGTTTTAGTCAAAAAGGAAAAACTAAAAGCCAGAGTCCAACACACAGCCAAAACAAGGGAAGCAGTTTTAACAAAACTTTTATTTGGAACTTGAGAGATTGGTGAGAGTCTCCCTGCTGGGACGGGCAACACTAGATAGTCTGAAAGACAGATTGATATATATATATCTTTACCAGGAGATTGAGGTAAAATAGTGAAAGAATCCAAAAATCGTAGTTAAAAAAACCATTCAAGGCACAGAAGGTTAGCAGGTTGAGGATTAGATCTGATAAATGGAAGGCTTGAGGCAGAGTCAGGGACAGATCAGCAGCTGGTAGACAAAAAGATACTTCGAAGGGATCCGGCAAAAGCAGGCGGGGTCGGTGAACACGAACCAGGCTTGAAGGCTGCAGCCAAAGCACCAGACAGTCTCACACGGAGCAGGTGGAGTTAAATAGGGAGCAGTTCAGGTGGAAACCATGAGCAAGCAGCGGCAGGCAGAGCGAGCAGTGAAGAGCATGAGTCATGCAAAAACAGATCACGACAAATAGTTACAGATTTTAGATTTGAGTTCATATTTTGCTGTTTTTAGCTTAAATTCTGCACTCTGGATTCACAGCGTATCATCCATCCATCCATCCATCCATCCATGCAGGTGGTCAGGGTCCCATCTGACCTTTGAACCCTCAGTTTTTCCCTCTGTCTGATTAATGTCCCCACAGCTTTTTACCAAGACACAATTTTGTATTTATTTTTTGCGAGCACATCCCATTCTGTTCTCATCACATCCAGACAGAAAGTTTATAACAGAAAAGACTGTTCCGTACTTGTAGACACGGAGTGTGTCTGAGCTCAGACGTCTGCCATTCCTTCCACGTTCTGTGCTTCTGTCCATGTTGTCTCTGTATGTCCTGATAAGGACATTGGGAAATCTGAAAGAGAATCTGGTGGCAATGCTGCACAGATGTTTTCCAAACAAGGAGAAGCGTCATGTTTTACAGCCCATAGCATAAATCCTTCATTTTCCTTCGATTTAAGGTGAAATATTTAGTGTGTTAAACCAAATTAATTACTGTTTTAGCCTTGACTCATCTTTGTAATGGCAGCGCATTGCTTCGATGCCAAGGAAATGTAAAGCTAAGGGGGAGTTCTAGTCTGCTTATGTTGTTTAGCTGATAAAAACATTTACGTTTTATAAACATTTAAAATATTTACCCGCAGATTATTATTTACCTAGATTTGAAACCATAATTACTTTTACTTTAAACCAGTAGAGGTGTCTCTTGATATTTCCAGTTTGACAGTCTGATGGAAACGTGATTTGGACCGGGTCTGTAAGAACCAAACAGTCCAAAGGCTCCGAGGTGATAAATGGGGACGACGAGGGAGAGCAAAGCTGCTACCGAGCAGGCAGAAAATTCCTCCGTGGATTATCGTCTTAGTCCAAATTGCCAACCTTTGCATTTAAAAAGAGCTGTTTTCCACAGCAGACATTAGGACCGACATCTGTGGACGTGTGTGGACGTGTGTGGACGTGTGTGGACGTGCGTGGACGTGTGTGGACACATGCGTGGACGTGAGTGGACGTGCGTGGACGTGTGTGGACACATGCGTGGACGTGAACATCTACTGCCACACCAAACATTACTTCATTGTCTGTAAAACCTGTTAGCTCTGGCGACCATCTTGAATCACACTGACCACAGAAGTTTACGTAACGTTTGGAAACCTTCAGTGAAATTAGTTATTAGTTATTTTGCTAACAAACAGGCACACATTATTGTTGGATTATGCTACAGTATTATTTGTTGAGAGATTATGTTCTGACCACTAACTGAAGGGTCCGTTTGTAAAGGTTTTATTATTATTTGTGCGTTCATAATTTACATTTATTTATAAAACCCTGGTTCCTACATTGAAGCCAGTGAAACTTTTCCAACTAGGACTGAAGTTTATTTTTTTCTTTCACTGTTTCCCCACTGTTACCTAGTTGGAGATTACAGATTAAAGTGCCATATTTGCAGCTGATTAATCCGCCCTTCACAAGTTTGATAATCCTTCGACGGCTCACAATCCAAACCTGACGAGGAGAGATGGAGATAAAGTTGCCCTCTGCAGAAAACGGGTTGTTGCCAAAATAAGAATTCATATCTTGATGTTGGTACACAAGAACACCTAGGAAGTTGCAAAAAGCTGTTTGTCGTTGGTGAAAAACCATGAAATGCTTTTCAGTGAAGTGGAAGTTGAGCCTTAAAGATAAAATCCTGTGGGATGTCGTAAATGTTGATGGTCTGAAACCTAAAAAGCTTAAATGTCTTTCCTCTTTTCCTAATGTTGTGTGTTGGATCATAGATCATATAGAATGAAGCAGTAACGCAGGGCTATTCAACTGGTGGCCTGGGGGCCATATCTGGCCCATGAATGACTTCATTCCAGCCGGCCATTGAGTTCATTAAAAGAAAACAAAACAAAAAAAACTCTGAAAATCTTTTTTTAAAAACTTTTTTTTCTATGTATTTTAACTTCATTTAATATAAAATCAGATTTTTCATCAATTTTGCTTTACAATTCAATGTAGCAACCAAATTTAAAAGCTAAAGTTATTTTGTTTCCCCTACAATTAACTGGCAAGACATTCCCCCATCCCCCCACCATCGGGTAACTGTGGCCCCCTGAGTAATTTAGTTGAAAAGCCCTGCTGTCATTTATTGAGGTCAAAGGGATCTTGCTGACGGTTTGGATGAAAGCTTGTGGTCATTTATTTAATTACTGTTTTGTTGTAAACAGAACTTTAAAACTTAAAACGATTGGGTCTCTATCCGTTTGAACGTTAGTGGGACAGATAAAAAAGTTATCTGACTCTGGATATAATGATTCAGACCGACTCGGAGTCTTCTTCACTCTTTACTTTGAACTTTTGACCTCCAAACTACCAGAGCATGGAGTCATCAACACCACAGATTACAGCTGTCTTGTACAAAAGAGTCGAGTCAGGATATAATTCACAGAAATGATCATTAAAGTTAAATCCAGCCTCTAAATAATTCCAACAGTAGGATCCGACCATAATTACAGCTCTCAGGGTTCTCAGACATCCAGGGATGGTTATCTTGGTGAGTTCAGTCCAAGGCTGTGGGACGTCTTCATGTTCGTTACACGACGGAGTTCGGTCCAGAACCAACTCCCCACTGTTCAGTTTAATGTGACGCCTTGGAGGGTCCTAAAAAACACCACCACTTTTAAACTTTTCCACATTTACACCCACAAAGTACTTTATGTGACAGACCAACACAAAGTAGGGAACAATTGTACAAACAAAAATCCAAAAAGTGAAGCAGGTATTGGTTCTGGGCCCGCTTCACTCCCATAATTAAGATCCAGTGTAGTCAAACAGGAGTCACCAGCTGTGTTATTCAATCCTCTTCTGTTACTGAATAAACAGCATCATGAAGACCAAGGAACACACCAGACAAGTCGTTAAAAGGCTTAAAATATGAAGGTTAGAACGTATGACGGAGATCCTTTAACCCGCCACCTGAAAATGGAAAAACTCTGCCTCGACTGTGGAACATTTTTAAGGGGTGTGAATATTTTTTCCAGGAGGAAAAACAAAATGTGCTCCCAATAACTTGGTGGTACTAAATCGTTTTCTTCGTGTCCAGCAGCGGTGTTCGGTGGGAAGAGTTTTCCTGTAAACTCAGAGGAAAGTGCGAGTCCAGGTGGGCGTGGCTTGGTTGATGTGGCACCAATGACACACCGAGCCAGACCTGAAAATAGTTCAGTCTGCGGTGTGGCGTTACAAAACCATCCATGAAGCAGCTGCCACTGCTGGACAGCAGGTCCACTGCAGACTACTAAACTTTAGCTTGACTAGATCAAAACCTTCGCATCTCAGCGTCTCAGCGTGAGTAAAGGCTGAGTGCTCATAATAAAGTTAGCTGAGTCAGCATTTTATTTTTAGATCAGCCTTGGTGTCTGCCGCTCAGAGCCTGAACCTGCAACTCAGTCAAAAGAAGCAAATCCAGCTGTTTTTACCCAGATTCTCCCATTTTCAGTTTACAGAATCAGTTTTACTCAAACATTTTTTCATAGAAAGGTGTTTTTTTTTTACCATTCACAGGTACTCTAAAAATGTAACCCCTGTTAAAATCAAAGCTTCTCTGTATATTTTTGTAATTTATATGTCTTCGCTGTGCTACCGAATGACACAGCACAGCATTGCCAATTGTTTGCGATGAGGTTATATAATAATATAATCTCATTTCTTGCATCACCGGCGTGAAGGTTTATCTCTTAGGATATGAAGCTGTGTTGTGCTCCAAACACAGTTTAACGATGAGCTGCAGGGAGAAGTTGTAATGTGTTTTTGTCAAACAATGACCAGATGGTGGGTCTCTTCCTGCTGTTTGTCAAATAGTCACCACTGCCGACCGTGACCTTTTTTAACAGATCATTTAGTCGGATTCCCAGAAAATCATTTTTACAGCTGACTGCAGACGACATAAACAGTCTGAGAATCGGGCAAAGTTCGTTATGAAAAGGCCAATTTCTAATGTCGAGTCATAAGACTCCCGACGTTCATAAAGTTCTGGTACAATACCTCTTCTAACTCCACTGGTTTTCTTTAATCTGTGTTGTTCTGCCCTGGAGCCCACCTGCACAACACATGCACGTCTGATCAGGCTGCTGTTTGCTCAGCACCGGCTGGCTCTCACAAAGCAAACCGTGAAAGCACAGCTCTCATCCAGCAACTGAAGCGGAGTGTGTGAGGCAACAAAAAGCCATCAACGTTTAAGTCCAGTTAGAGATGAGCATGTTGTTTGGTCGTGTAGAAAGTGACGTCGTGTTCGTGGGAACTGAATGTCAGCAGAGTTACCGGTGGTCCTAGCACTGCGGGGCAGTGTTGACGGGTAAAACTGGTAGATTTGGTTCTGTTGGTTCCTAAAAATTGGGGTCAGAACCCCAAAGTTAGTCTTGAAATACCAAGTGTGAAGTCTTGACAAGGTCCACAAAATAAAGCACAATGGTCGTCATATGTAGTGCTAATGGTTTAAAAAAACAACAAATGATCATTAGTGGTTAAAATATATTAGTTTATGAGGGACTTTAATAAATGAGTTATTTTCTTTGTACATTTCAGTAAAGCACACAGGTCCCTTCCTTTAATTTTGTGCATCAGAAGCTGAAATGCTGAGGAAATACTGAGATTTCTTTCACCACTTGAGAGAAATCTCAACTATTTGTTGAATTGGCGCTTCTAACATCTTTTAGATCATTGGTTCCCACTGAAGCATCAAGGTCCTGAGAAGATTTTCAGAAATAATTACATATTAAGAAGACTACTAACAGCAATTATCTGTGTGTGCTTAGAGTTTTAAAAATGGATGAAATTAGCATAATGAATATTGGGATTATGCCCTTGTTTATTTGACTTGATAACAATATTTATAACCTAAAACTAGTTTGGTGACAAACATTGATCACAGATTCCCGTTACTGCTATTCCGTGGGTCAAAAGCTGAAAAGTTTGGAAACCAGTTTTAGATCATCATCATCATAAAGTGCAAATTGAGTTTTGTAATGTAATTTCTCAGAAATGGTTTTCTGGGTTTTGAAAGTTTGACATCAGTAAACCCTAACTTTTTAAAGTCCTGTTGGAGTTTGGTTTCAGAGCAGATGATAGCGGTGGGACCGGTTGAGTTCATGTTCCTGAGTCCACCTTTGTTGAGGTGGAGCTTTGTGGTGCGTGTTGGTAGAAGGTTCTGTCCGGCTTCATGCCTACATTTAAGGTTTCCCAGAAATACACTGAATGGAAGTTTGTAAGGAAATGTTCTTTGAAGATGTTCCTAATTATAGCTTGGCTGGGAACTGTAATGTTATCTTCTGCCTTTTCTGTTCAAAGTTCATGAAGTTGAAGTGGTTTTATGTCAAATATTTTACCTTTTTTCCTTTTCTTCTAGACTGGATCTTCTCGAGAAACTGATTGGCCAGGAGGAAACGGTTTCCTTACCTTCAGGAATCCAAGCTAACACTGTCACGTCTTCAGAGCCCGGCCCACCACCAAAATGGCTGCCTGGTTTCCTGAGACACCCACCAGCATGGGGAGTGAGACCGGCCTCACCTGGCCTTGGCTGGGCTCAGCCTGCCGAGGCTTCGCAGATCAGGAGGAGGCTGAGGAGATCTCGCGGCCAGGCGCAGTCGCGAGGAGGTCACCACTACCCTAAAAATACCCAGCTGATGAGAGTGGGTTGTGTTCTGGGTACCTGCCAGGTCCAGAACCTCAGCCACCGTTTGTATCAGCTCATTGGCCAGACTGGTAGAGAAGAGTCCGCCCCCATTAACCCAAGAAGCCCCCATAGTTTTGGATGATACAGCCAGCACCTTGGAACGCCTACAAGTCTGTTTAGATCTCTCTTTAATTATTTATCTCTAATGTATTATTGGTAGTTTTTGTTTTAAAGGTTGATGCAGTTCAAAATGTCAGTTTCACTTGTTTTTAGGCGATTCACTGTTTTTACTCGACTGATGGATTCGTACACGGACCAAATGTTATCAGCTAAGTGTAATAGGACCCACCATCCTGAGAAAATGTAGATTCTGACCAACAAAAAGTGGGAGCAGAAATACCTCAAATGGAGATTTTCATTCTATTTATGGAAGAAAAATGTTTCAGCACCATCCAGTGGCCTCATCCTGTCTGCCAACTGACCTCTTCAGTGTTGGTTATCCTTCAGCTCATTGATCAAACACCTAAAGCTCTTAATGTGGATTACAAGCTGCACCATGAGCTGGAGCCTTGTCAGAACCGGTGTATTTACAAATGCCTTTTGATTAATCCAATGAACCCTTTTACCCTTTTTTGTGTCAGTTTCGGAGCGTACGCCGATAAATACCAGGCGTACAATCCACAAGTTTCTGTCGAACTGGGAGTCCATCCGTCAGAAGTTTCAGTGCTGCTGTTTGAAATCAAACAACCTGAGTCAGGACTCCAACACGGAGAGAGAAAAGAAGACGGACCGTATGGAGTTATTCAGACTGAGTGCCTCAAATGTCAGCTTGGGTTTTGTCGGAGCGCTTTGTTTCTGCTGGTAAACTGAAACCTGGAGCCACAGGTCAGAGTTTCATCGCTCCACGGCTCGAACTTTCTCCTGCCGGACTCTGAAATATTAACCTTTCCACGTGATCGATTACTGCGAGTCAGGACTTTGGGTTTGAGAAACCTGTGCCAGTTGTTTTGGATTTCAAAGGTGTGGCGGTAACGTCTGCGCTGTACATACAGTACCTACCTTTACCAGTTAGGGTTAAACACACAGGAGTCCCGGCACAAATAGAGTCTGAGGATCGGCTTCCTCGCTCTAATAATCCACCTGTGGGGGTTTAGAATAGGAGGAGGGTGTTCCAGATTTCCACAAACGTTCACGTTACTAACTGAACGACTTGAACGATCCAACAAGACAATGTTTTTGTCTGATACACAAAATGTTTGATGGGATTTAGCAAATTTAAACACTGCTTTATTTTTCTTTTGTGAGGGTTGTTTAGTTCAGCGTAAACTTTCATTACATAAAGTACGTTTGAATAGACGTAGAATTCACTTTCAGCGTCTTGTTTCTGACTCTGATTGTGGTTTATTTTTGTCATTTTGGGACATAACAGTTTTATTTGAAACTCACCAAATACCTGGCAATACTTGACAAACCGAGTGACCCAAATGAAATAATATGATGTCTTTGTGTAGTTTTGGTGTCACTAATCTAGAAGTATTTTCTGCTCTGACTAAGATTATTAGGGTATTTATTAATCAGCAGGTTTTTTTAGTTTTAAGTCAGTGTTCAGAAGCTTTTTAAGGTAAATCATTTTTTATTCGCTCTGCTGTAATAAAGCTCAATAATGCCTCGTCACAGGTCATTAAAATGCAAAACAACTTCCCATGTCTTGAATTTATTCCACCCACACAATACATGTGTGAGCTTGTGTTTGTTCTGCTAGTTTGTCAGGATGCTTATCTTCTGTTTGATCTGGGCTGTAGGTCATTGTGCTACCTGGGTTTTTTTTGTTGTTTTTTTTAAACGTATGTTTTGGAATCTGCAGTGCGTCATGCAGTCGTGTGAGCAAACGTTACCAACGCTGGGACGTGGTGTTGGAAAACACGATTCAAGGCTGTTCTTTCAGCTTTTCGTTGGGCTTGAGAGTCACATGATGTTCTTTAGGGTCACAGGAACGCACGGCGGTGCAAGCAGATTGACCGATTCGTAACTTGAACTTCACTCCTGGTGTGGACGTCAGGACGACGTCCCACCTGTAAACGTGTCTTTGTGAATGTGTCCGCGTTTGAAGGTGTTGGTGCACGCCATCGAGCGCGCCTGTGAATACGTGTTCTGTCAGTGTATTTAAAAGAGTTACGTATTTAAGTATTTAAGTTGTATTTATATGTTGTTATATGAACGTCACTAAATATTATTTATCTCATCTTTTCCACTGCTTCTTCAAACTGAAGGAAAGGATTTTTATTTTAACTGTGGTTAAAGTGTTCCTGTTTTGTCGTCGAGTGTGTAAAATAAAGAATTCTACTGAAGTGTGACGGAGTGCGGAGTATGATTTAAAAATGTTTCTGCATGCACGGCACCACCTTTGAGAAAGGTCTAAAAATATTCACCCTCTTTCACTTTTTACAAATAAAGCCATAAAAAAAGGTCCAATTCAAATTTAACATTATGTCTTCAAAAAAAGGATTATTCACCAAAGTCATTTATTACACCAAACTATATTAAAACGCTGTGTGTGGAAAACTGCTTTTGGGTCTGAACAAGCAGTTTGTAGAACCTCAGAACTTCTGTAGGACATTGTCCATGTCCCAGAGGAATTTTGGACTCTTCTTTCTCACGTTGCTTCAGTTTATTGAGGTTTGCAGACGTGTTTCTGAAGGTTCCACCACAGCATTTCTGTCCGGTTGATGTTCTGGAGAAACTGAAATAAAAAAATAAAAAACAAACGCTGGACTGGCCACTGACGGCACCAGGCCAGATCTTTGGCAGCCATCTTGTGAGGAGCTACGTGTCCCACATCGTTAACGCCCTCTGTGTGCTGTCATCTCTTCAGAGACACAAAGAAATAAATTTATTTACTTTAATATATCATGTCAAAACAGAAGATATGAGAAGTCAAACATAGACTACTGTCATAAAGTGACCAAATTCTGTATTTATTCTAACCAGACCAGGACAAAACTGATAGTTTTGTGTTCATGGAGTGGATTCCAAGCTTTAAACTGCGTGATTTTTAACTGTTTAATATTATTATTGTTGTTGTTATTATTTTACTGTTTGAGTTTTGTAAAAGAGGTCAAGTCGTAATGATGTGAATAGCAGCTGTGAGTTTGTTCTCTGTGAAGTATATATTTATCTACAGGTTAGAATGATGAGTCATTTATCACTTCAGCACTGAAATCTAGTTTATCAGGGATGATTTTCTGACAGGGAAAACAGAAAAGGTCGTGTTTCAGTGATTTTTGAGCTAATATGTCACAGAAGTCACCTATCAAACATATTGTCACATTCATTAAAGTTCTGGTTCTGATCATCATAATAATTCATCCTTGACTGAGTTGGGACATTTTTCACTGATATTAAAGATCAGCTGTCAGTCTGGCAGTAACTAAACCCACGGTGACACAAAAACTTCACAAATACTCCTTAGAATAGCTGGGTGTTTTCTAGTTCACTGGTCTGGACTCTGACTGGACCCTACAGAACCTTTAATCCAGTTGTTGACCCGTTCTGTTGTAGATTAGCTGATGTGTTTGGGATCATGGTCCTGTTGGACCCGGTTCGGTCCAAACTTCAGGTGTTGGACAGATGGACTTACATTTGACTCTAGAATGGAGGTCAACAACACAATTGGCTCAGG
>JAVKLF010000053.1:2417753-2428176 GCA_034783495.1 Millerichthys robustus
TGGTACAATAATAATAATTAATAATAATAATACTTATAGCTTCAATTAGGGCCAAATTGGATTATTGCGTGGTGTGTCACATGAAACACATGTGGCTCGCACAAATCGGTTTTCCCCCGAGCAAAGGATGCACGAAATTTCATCAAACATGACAAGAATTTAAATTGAACTTAATGTTATTTCTGAAACACATCAAGCAGAATCTTGTAAAAATCAGACTCTTCTGCTCTCTCAAACACAAATATGCATGTTAGGCTAGTTGGTAACTCTAAATTGTCCCTTGATGAAAGAGTGAATTGTTGTTTGTCTTATTTGTCTCTATGTGGTCCTGTGGTGGACTGGAGACCTGTCCACAATGACTGCTGGACATGGGCACCAGTGACCCCATGACCTGGAACAGAACAAGTGAGTAAAGATAATAGATTAAAAAAAGATAATAGGTGGGTGTCGTGTTTTAACACGTGAGATTCTGCTGTTGCTCTTAGAGACTAGCGATTGTCAAAAAATTGAATATTAATCTCCTATCAGCCTTTTGCTGCTAGATTTCTGAAGATTTTAAGATGCTCTGTTTCATTTTGCTGCATGTTTAAGGACAATTAAGAACATTTTAATCACAAATTGCTAAGTGCCGATGGGGCACGATGTGATGAATTCCCCTTCAGTTACAGCAACGAATGATGCTAAACCGCAGCATATGATTTTGTTTTAAAAAAATAGTTTCTGAACAAAAGTGTTTAGTTAAAGACCCACAGGGCAAAAGTTTTCAGTAAAACAGTTCAGCACGTTGTGGTTAGGAATGACTTTCTGTGAGTTGTCAGCCATGTGGTTAAATCAGAAAACTCTAAAGGTGGCGCAGTTTTCAACATAAGCCTCAGCACCACTTTCTTTTGCCTTTAAAACTCATAAACTAATTAAAACTTCAAAGTCACAACATTATCTAATATATCTACCATCTGGCGTTTTAGAATAAATACAGTAAAATAATCAGTTTGATAATATCTATATATCAGCAAAACAGTTCTGTGCATCTCTGATTATCTTCCACTTGGTTCCAGAGGGGGGTTGGGGGGTCAGCAGGTTGAGCAGGGAGGCACAGACCTCTCTTTCACAGCCACCTCTTCTAGCTCCTGGAGGACACCAAGGCGAGAGACATGGTGTCTTTAGCGTGTCCTTGGTCATGGCATAATGAAAAACCTCATTCCTATAGCACCATATTCTGGTCTGCGTGGTCAGTGTAAGAAATAAGTTCAGAAGGTTCAGGGATTCCTCACAGTTTGACTTGAGATCTAATTGGGCCTAATATGTCGAAAAGAAGCTTTGCGTATTTTTGACTTTGAAGATTATCTTTATCTATACTTAACTGGTAATCTTTCATGCCTCTGTCTTTGTCACGCTTCCTACTTTTTCACAAGACTTACTGGGTTCTTAAAAGACCCCTGGGGGCCTCAGAAAAGACCCTCCACATTCTGGATGATTGTTTTTTTTATTTTGAAATTGTAGCAGGTATCTGGAATGGCGTGCTCCATGAACATTTTAATGACGGGATCTGTATTTTCTCTAACACATCTGTTGGTTTACCTGTGATAAGTGGAGTGGTGGAGCAGAGGTTAGGTCCACCATCAGAAGGGCGCCGGTTCAACTCCTCGAACCAAAAACAGAAATATGGGTGGAAAACCCTTGTTTGCCGTATTCTAGGCTTTTGAGCAAAGACCTTAACCCCCCAACTGCTCCCTGGGCAGCCCTATGTTCCACATGTGTACGTACATGTACCATGGGGGAAAAAACACCCCCTTCAGTGGGAATTCACTGTTGGGACAGTGGGAGAATTCAAGAGAGTGTCCACTTATGAAAACACCAAAAAAAAAATACATGAAGTTTTAGAATTTATATCAAAAACCTGGTGGAAATGGTCCGAACATGTCTTGTGACCTATCAAAACTCAGCACACATTTCTGGAATGCTGCAGATGTGACTCTCCAGGCATGAGTTTGGTTGTTTATTGTTAATATATTAGTTCACAATTTAAATTTAAAAAAATTTAAAATAGCCCCAGGTTTTATCCAACTTAGGATATTTTGAAAAGATGTTCACCTTTACAGCAGCTAGTTTTGGGGGTATCGGGCATCAGGGTGTAAGGATTAGTGGTTGGATTACTAGTCCTATCTTTGGGTTTGACAAGTGTTCAGAACTGGGTTTGTGTGGGTCCAGTTTGTGAGTCTGTTTCAGTCACAAAGCAGCAGGTTTCACCCTCAGGTCATCTGAACATCTGTCAGCTCCAATATCAAAGGTGATCACATCAGTCCGTGCGGATGTCACTTCAGAGGATGTCTTTTTTTGTTTATGAGCAGAACACGAGACCCGTCTTCCCCATGTCAGAACTCTGAGCTGGTTTCATTGGGCTCAACTGAGTCCGTCGCTTTCAATGAATCATTTAGAGCTGACAGTAACTATCTTCTCCGTCGCGGTTGTTTAACCAAGGAGCCGTAAATACAGCCTTCTGGGTGTTGTTACTTAATGGGGTCAGCTGGATGAGACATGAGAAATAACCACAAGTTTTTCCAGCTTCTGCGCAGAAGATTAAGTGTGAAAATAAAATAAAGTTAAACCTATGGAAAAAAAACACAACACTCCCTATGGCATAAAGTCAACAAGAAGCCTATCAGATGATGCGTTTATCATCTTACTTTCTTTGCTGCAGTTTTGTTTGAGCAACATGAATTGTCTAATTAGCTAAAGGCTCCAGATCTTAAGCTGCTCTAATCACAAACTAGATAAATCTGAATCATTCTGATTTAATATCAAATACAGTAAATTGAAATTATTATTATTGAAATCCGTAAAGTTAACTTCTTTTTGTTTAACCCTCCTGCTGACCTGGGGTCAAAATGGCGTTACAGTAGGTTTGTCAAATGTGACAGAAATCCAATTTTTTGCCCCTACGCAAACCACATCTGATTTTTCTTTCATGACAATCTGAATGGGACAAATCCGACCCGGGCTTTTTCAATATGTGGTACTAAATCAGATCCATATATGATGTTTGTTGAGCATGAACGCTCATATCACATTTCATCTAACTTTTACATCAGTTAGGTGGAGGTGTAGAGACTGATCCAAGCATTAATTGACATTAACCTCGTGCAGTTTCAATTATAAGCACTTTGACTTCATTTACACCTGGCTCAGTTATGCTAACTACAGGACTCAGAACTGAGCTCATGTTCACAGGTTGGGAAGAGAACTGGTCTTTTGTGCAGATACCATTTTCACTAGATACTAAGTAAGGGGTATGTAGGAATGTGTCTCTGCTGATCCTATCAGAGACTAGCTGTATCAGGATCAGGACATTATCCAGAGGTCACTGAGTCTCCATTTTAATGTAGATACAAGGAGAGAGGAGGAAAGAGGAGTTGGAAAAATATAAAGAAGGAACTTAAAGACCCAGAAGTCAGATATGATAAAGATAAAGACAGAGAGGTAGATTACCAGGTCGAAACAGACATAAAGAGGTCAGCTGAACTGTCATGTGACCAAAATGCTGGGAAGCCTCACCTTAAAACCACATGATCTCTATCTGATCCGCCTCTGGGTGTTGTGGGACGTACAAAAAGACAAGCTGAACAGCTTTTTGCTGCAGAGGTTTATATGAAGGTTACATGTTAAAGGAATGAATGCGTTTAGGTGTCTGCACTCTGTCGGTTCAGCTCTAAGCCTCATCCTTGCAGTATGTTTTGCTCTAACGAGCCGTGAGAACGTGGGGCGCATAAACACTGTGCTAAATGTGTAAACCATCAGACCGGACCGTGAAACTGAGACCGTATAGGATCACAGCTAGGTCCAAACGAATACCAGGGGAAGTATGGAGAACACGCTGAGGATGAACTCACCCACATTTTTTCCATTTTTGCTCTTTACACACATCTGTGTTTTTTATTTTAGTGGAAATCAGATGTCCGTTTGTGAGAACTCGCTGAACTTTAGTGATCAGATTTTTTTATTTTTTATAAAGTCCATGACAAACCCTGAAATAAGATCAACATTTAGGTGCTGGACTCAAAAAGCCTCAAACACATTTATAAAAAATTTTATTGGTAATACTTGAGCTTCACTTGACTTTAATGGCGAAAGCCCTCGGTGTTCTGAAAAGCAGAGACAACAGAGAAAAAATATTGGTCACGGGGGTCACTGGTGCAGTCACAGTGTGAGGGGCGGGGTACACCCTGGACAGGTCTCCAGTCCATCACAGGGACACATAGAGACAAACGAGACAACCATTCACGCTCTCACTCACACCTAGGGACAATTTAGAGTTAGCAATTAGCCTAACAGTCATGTTTTTGGTCTGTGGGAGGAAACCGGAGTACCCGGAGAAAACCCACCTATGCACAGAGAGAACATGCAAACTCTGCCCAGAAATGTCCCCGGCTGGGATTTGATCCAGCGACCTTCTTTTGTGCATATCTGTGGTTGTAAATTCATAAAACTAAATAAAAAAAAAACAATAAGCTGAAAGTCCTACAACTACAGAAGGTTTTATTGACTGTTTTTCCTAGCGGACAGGGAGGGTTAAAATATTCTACATGAATAAAAATGTAGTATTGTCATATACAAATGTTTATATAAACTGCTTTTCATGCTTTAAAAATGTATCTTCATTGTTCTAATCTGTTTACATATGCAGTAAAAACAAAGACAAAAAGACAAAAACTTAAATGTAAACCAAGCAAAACTGAAAAAATAGCTGAGGTATTATAAAGAAGCTGAAACTGAATTTTCCAAATTAACACAATCAGAGAAAAGCTAAAGTTAAAAGAACAAAAGCTAAAAGCAAAAAATAGCACAATCTTAGCTAAAAGCTAAGACCAGCAAAACAATAGTGACGAGCTAAAATCAGCAACAAACATATCTGAACGTAACAATTAGCAGAGCTTACAGCTAAAATGAACAGAACACTAGCTAAAAGCTAAAACTGAAGAAGTGCGCTGTAGTAGGTTTCAAGGATTTAAAAGGTTCCCCAAACATTTTAATCAGATAAACCACTAAAAATCTGAGCTGGAATGTTCTGAATGAGCTGAATGGTTTGATAGTCAAATGGTTAAAATCACTTCAAGTATGATTAAGTAGTTACAGTTTTTAAAAAGTCATAATAGTGCTGACTCAGCTTTTATACAGCAGCTGCTGTGTCAGAAAATTGTTATGTTTGTTGTAAAAGAAAAGTTACTGTCTACATTTCAAATTGTTTTTATTTGTTATTTCTCAATAGTATTTAAGTGTTTTCTGTTTTATAATTTAATGAATGATGAGCTCACATTTAAGGACAATAAAATTGCCTGAAAACACAAAATTAAACTTGAAATGAAACAATTTTCTGTTAATTTTTCAGGATTCGCGTTAAATCCTGCGTATTTAATACGTATTTATTATAGTCAGCCTGAAAATGAACAAAGTTGTCCATCAACTCTTTTCTAAATGATCAAACGTTTCCTCTGCTGAAATTAAACAAGTTGTTCTGTTTCAACATTTCATTGTGTGTTTCTGACACACCTTAAAGGAGGTGAAACATCATGCTGATCAGTCACTTTTGGGAGTCAGTTGAGCTGAAATTATTAAATCATCTGTTGTTTCCCCTTTTTTTTGCTCCTAAATCAGGAATCTACAACCTGCGGCTCCTCAGAGTCTGTGAAGTGGGTTCTATTAACTGACCAAAATAAAACAAACCTGAATAACATTTATATCTAAAGTGATAACAGGAAGTAGTACTTTTAGAAGTTTTTCAGTCTAAATATTATGTATTCTGAACGCACTGTGCACCCAGCTTCCAATCATATCTTTAATGAGCTGATCGTCACTCAAGTTTTCACTAAGATGTGTTAAAAACAAAGTGATCCGTTTTATAGTTGAAGTAACAGTTTGTTCTCTTATTTATGGAACTGTCTGATCCACGGCGTGGTTGTTCTCCAAATCCAACAGAAAATTCAAATTTTTACCGGACCTGAGGCAGATTGTTGTAAAAGCAGGAAGTAGTTGCATTTATTGGAGATTATAGATTCGGCACCACCCTTCTGCTGCCCTCGGGTCAAAATGTCCCATGAGGCCATAGTTTTAAAACTGAGTCCTAATGGGACATTTTGAGCCAGGGGCAGCAGTAAGGACGTAAACATTTAACTAATAAAACGTCAATAACCTGATGAATCAAACTTCAAATTTTTAAGTTTTGGGCTCAAGCTAATTTTGTTAGATTTAGTAGATGGTACGATAAAAATGTCTCTTTCAGTTGTAAAGCCTGCAGACACCTGTCCTAAATTAATAAAAAATGTAAATTATATAAATGCATCTGTCATCTGAGCTCACCTTCCTACCAGAATCCACCTGACAAACACTTCAAAGGACAGATGTAGTCTGAACGTTCTGACTTTTGGCGCTACGAAGACCATTTCTATTGAAATGAAGTTTACTCTGTTCTTCGGCTTTCACTCCTGAGCTGGCACAACTTCTGTGACAGTCACTCGTTCCGGTTCCCCAACACATTTATTTCAACTTGTTCTGCAGATATAATCAGCAATCCTGGGTCCAGTCTGCTTCCTTAACTTTACAACTATAATGAATAGAAAGAGAAGTTTGATATTGAAACGAATCGGAAAGCTTTGATACACAACAGGAAGTAGAACTTTTTCTACCTTACTGTTTATCATGTTCCCGCCCATGATCTATCCCCGACCCACTCCCTGGTTTTCTTCCTCTCAGTAGTCAAACACAAAGTGATCCCTGTCCAAACTTCTCCCACAGAGACTAGAACTGATACAAAAAGTGAGTCCTCTTTCCACACGTCCAAATGTTCCAGCTCGAGTCGTGTTTCCCTGCTTGTCAACCGGAGAGGCCGTGCGTAAAATCCGCAGCTCACAGCAGCGCAAACGCATCCACTAAAGACTCGGGACGCCCACTCACGCGCACCATTACGCAAAACAGGCGCGCTGTCCCGCCACACAACTGCAGCATCACTAGAAGGGAGGCTTTGTGAAATTGGCTTAAAACTTTTTAAAAAATGACTTCTTTTTTTTTAAAGTCTTGTTCGCACAACAAACTTTTAAACGTTTATAATCCTTACTTTATTCAATTTGTGCAACATGGCACAAGTGGTTCAGATACTCAGAGACAATTTAATGGACACGAGAGGCAGAAACATGCCCGTTTCCTCTCCGGGAGTTGAAACAATTACGCAGCCGCGGAGATAAGGTGCCCATCAGGGGGTGGGACAAACGCTCACATTCAACGCATAGTCGCTCTTTGTTTTGAGAGTCATCCGTCACATATCTGCTTTCACACCCACAAAACCGCGCGCCCGGCCACAAGTCGCGCGTGGGTAAGTCAAAGGCACCATTTGATGCGTGCGCTTTTCGTGCGCATTCAGCCAGATCCGCTCCCCGCAGCTCACGCCTATTGGATTTTCTCAAGCTTCTGTGTGTGCGTTTGTGTATGTGTGTGTGTGTTTGTGGCAGCTATGGAAATACCCATCCCTTTTGTCTACCTGTGCGCACGCACCGAGAGGCGAGTGAAAGAAGTCCCTGCTGTTTGTGCCTTCAGGGAGCGCGCGCGGTGCGTCTCACTCGGCTCTGTTTTACCTCCCAAAGCTCCCAACACAACAGAAGTTTCTTTTCCAATAAATGTTCCATCTGCGGCGCACCGTTTGACACAAACCCGGCGCCAACCTGCGCGCCTACACGCTCCAAAGTCTCCAATTGAACTCAACTAAAAAGCAACTTTTTATTGTGCTTTCTAAGTCTCAGATCTGTTTGTTCTGCTTCTCTGTGCTTCCTTTCGATCCCTGAAACCAAACAAGACTTTCAGTCCAGACCAGGCGTCCAGATGAAAACAAATAAAGGGCGTTCCTACCGTAATAAAGGTAACCATAGCATCGGCGGGTTAGTATCCAACAGAGTCGACATGAAGGTGATTAGTTTTGTTTTCCCTCAGAATCTTTTGGCGAAAACTTCCCCACGGTCTGAGGATTGCCGCCTGTCAGTGCGCCTCACTGCTTCTGGGAGATCAGGGTGTGCGTAAAGCTCTCTCTCTCTCTGTCTCTCTCTCTCTGTCTCTCTCTCTGTCCCTCTCTCTCTCTGTTGAAGCACAGATGGCTCTTTGCACATTTTTCCCCGCACACATTCGGACTCTTCTGCTGACATATATTAGGACACAGAGTTAGGAGCGTGTGCTTCAAGTGCGCGCTTGGGTGCCTCTCTGGGCTGAAACTTTCCGATGAAATCAAGAAATATTTTTTTGCACTGCATTTTCTAAAGAGTAAATATGATGACTAACGACAGACATTTGTGACCATGCCTCTGACAAAATGTGACTAATTAGCATAAGCATATATAGTATTTATAGGGCCATGCTGAGGTAATCTCAAGTATTGGATCAAGTGCCAATTAAAAAAATAGAGTATTACAAGTCTCTGCAAGAGGAGGAGTTTAAATATGAGGAGCGGAGGTGTCAAAAATATGTATATTCATTACTCAGAAGTTTAAATACTAGGATTTAAAAAGTTGTGCTCAAGTGTAAAAGTACTGATTTTAAAACTACTTGAAGTGTAAAAGTAAGGTAATATAAAGAGTTTTTTTCTGAGTGTAGTCAATGGGGTCATGCATCAAGTGGAAAAAATATATATACTGTGGTGACCTGTTGCTGTTTTCATTTCAGGGAGAGTGTGCAGCTTGTTGAGTTTGTGACAACACCCTTTTTGAAATTCATGCAATATTTAAGTAAGCTCACTGTGCTCACATTCAAATTGTTGTTAAAAACTGTACCTAAAACAGGATGAAAAAAAAAACCCTTTTTAATCATTTTAAACTGTTGCAAGGTCTATATTTTGCATCTGTTTTCCATAATTTATGTTGCATTTCACTTCGTATGTTGAGAAATAATTGTCACAGTCACCCCGTCGCCTCACATCAGAGGAAGGTCCTTCGCCTTCTGGAACTCATCCTTTTCAGGACTTGTTAAATTTTTTAGTGTTACAGCGGCAACACACATCGTCAGGCGGTCCTGCAGGATCCCCACAACTGTAATTATTACCCTGAACTGCACTAAAGCTCATCAATTATGTAAGAAGTGACAGAGTTTTACAGGGAGGAAGGGGATGTGGAGCTAGAAGACGAGGAAAGGAACACCGTTTAAGATGAGTAGTAGATGTAAGGACGAGAGAGGACAAGGAACTGAAGAAGAAATAGCCCTACGTTTAGTTAGAGTCTTCAAAATGTCCATTTAAACAAAAACGTTTGATACTTTTGGCATAAGTAACAATAACTAGTTTCTCTCCTTTAAACAACTGCATAACATTGTTTCAATCTCAAGATCTGGCAAAATACTATTGCAGTGTGGATGCTGAAATGTTAATGACTTTGCGGAAAATTGCTCAGAGTTGTTCGACCACCAGCTAAAAGCTAAGAAAAATATCTGTATACTTTTGAAGTTGTTTTAAAAAATTTTTTTCTTTAAAACTGTGTGGACAGAAGGTATAAAAAAAACTGTAAAAATCTATTTGAAATAAATACTCCATGCAGTTTAGCCTTAAACATCAATAAATACATTGTATTTGTTTTTCTTGCTGATTCTCTCTTAGTTTTGGCTTTCATTCTTTGTTTTGGTTTTGTCTGTACTTGATAAAAATCTTTGCTTTTATAAATATGATCCATATCAACTTGGCTCAGTTAATCATATTAAACCAGTGATAAATGAAATGTGTGTTTCACACACAGTGTGAATAATTATTCTGTTTTGATTAGCTTTATGACCCTAAACAAGCATTTACAATTAATAAAAGTAAAACTAAAGGTGGATTCAGGTGGATTCCGCTGATGTTTAAGCAAGCTGCACTTTATTATACTTCCCCTGTAGAGTCACAGTTCATTTATTAGTTTGCACAACAGCATCAATAAATTATCCTAACAGCAACCAATGTTTCTGCTGAAAATGACTAGGAGGTCAGTGTATTTACTTCATTCTCCCTAATCGGCAGCTCTTCAGTCCGTAGAGAATTAAATAGCAGATGATGGATTCATTTATTAATTTAAAAAAATGATAAAGAATAAACAAACTCTTGTTATCAGCTGAAACCGTTACGAGCTGGCATGGATGGAAACGATTCAGGCTGAGAAAGTGAAAGTATTAAAGGAACGAGGAGCAGAACTGAACGCGACCTGAAGGACAGCAAAGGATGAAGAAAGGGAAGACTCAAAAAAAATAAAATAAAATTAGGAAAAAAAAAGCAAACAGAAGGGGAGGCGGGTTAGGCCAGTGCTCTGCTGCCTCCCAGACATGTAGACAAATATACAGCGGAAGACGGCCTTGGGTTCCGTGTGTGTGTGTGTGTGTGTGTGTGTGTGTGTGTGTGTGTGTGTGTGTGTGTGTGTGTGTGTGTGTGTGTGTG
>JAVKLF010000053.1:2495742-2508605 GCA_034783495.1 Millerichthys robustus
ACACACACACACACACACACACACACACACACACACACACACACACACACACACACACACACACACACACAACAGTCCAATCCAACCTGATCAACCGTGTTACACAAAGAAAGAAATGCTGACCGTCTACGTCGCTCCTTCTGGTTGTTCGCTTCGCCGTCTCCCAGATTCTAACAGAAACACAAAGACATTTAATGATGGACCCCTTGGTTTATTTTTTTGTTGTTGTTTTTTTTATTTCCTAAACAAAGCTGAGTGAGGGAGTTGAACAGCACCTGGTGTTTCCAGCAGGATCAACGTACGTAGTCTTTTCCAGCTTTACCCATTTCCCTTCTGCTATCACCTGGATCCCAAAAAACAGGCAAAATAAATCCAACGAGCTCAATCTGACCAGAGACAGAACAAAAACTGATACCAAGGACAGAAACACTCCTGGCAACAACCAAGTCCTGCAGAACAGATGGCAACAGAGATGTCCACGGTCCACATGCAGCGGGCTATGTCTAAATGTTGGGAAATTTGCTCACTATGACAAAAGTCTTTAAATTTAGAATCTTTAAATTTACAACTTTAGCTGATGAACTGTGAACATTTTGTTGAACTGACTCCAGTTTGTGCAGCTCCTGCCCTCCTCCCTCATCTAGCAAACATGACTACACCACTTTAACTTTACACTGATACAGGTCAAAACTTTACTTTTAAATGTGGTCAATGACACAACAATTATTTGGGGGAATAAATACAAACCTCTTCTTTCACTATGTGTGGTGTTGTGGTTACTTTGGGGTCCTCGGAGTTGCTCATTTTTCAGTCTGTTCAATTGAAAACATGAAGGAAATCTAAGTTAGACATGTACGATAAAGAAACTCCACATGACCTCCGTGAGTTCAACTGAGAATGTGAACAAATGACAAAACTGAGATGTTTTCGGCTTTAAACGACGAAAACATTGAGCTGCTCCAATAATCAAACACCTACAAATTGCATGATGTCCCTTTATGTATCTAAAATAGGCTCGCCTTTATTTTTTCTTTTGCTCTACTTAACAAAAGCTGAAGGCTTTCCTTGTGATATCGCGACAGTAAGCGTTTGCCTTTTAAACTTAAAAGCAATTCTGCAAATTTTGCTGAAGTAAACGTAACTCACGTGAAGTCCAAGACACCAGCAGCAGAGAGTGTTTGTTGCAACAGTGCATCACTCTGAGAGATTTTCTAGAGTCATAAACGTCGCCACAACAGAGTAAGATTCAATGAAAGAAATTTTTTTACAACTTTAATTGAGACAGTCTTATTAAAACAAAAAGTATTTAATTGTAAAATATTTTCGGAAATAATGCAATCTTTTATCAACGTTTTCGTAATCGCAGCTTAGTTAAAACACTATTTTTGATACATATTTTACTAAGTCGTTGCTTACACAGACTATAAACTGATTTACTTTTATTATTTTGTAAGCTTTACAGTTGACGACAACGTTAGCTTGAATTTTGTTGAAAAGACGGGAGTTAAACAAGTGTTTTTATGTAAACATAAACGATCTATGTTGGAATTGTTGCGTCATTTCTCGGCTGTGAGCAACGCAAAAATAACTCCCCCGGAAATGACCCGCATATTTCACATTATTAGCCAGCGAAATAAATAAAGGTAAGAGTGCCGTAGCTATAGCAAAACAAATGTTATGATTTATTAGTTTTGTGGTGTTTATAGTACTAAGAGTCTTATAACAAAATTATAAATATGTATGATAAATGAATAAACCAGGTGAGTCGGATGACATTTACTGACGGACACGTTTCCTGAACCGCCTTTTGCAGCATGAAGAAGGAGCAAGTTGTTAACTGTCAGTTCTCTGTTTGGTATCCGGTATTTAAGAAACACACGATAAAAAGGTAAACATCATCTGTTTAAGGAAAGAAAACAGAAGCCAGAAAAGTTGTTGCTGTTGTAGAACACGGCTAGCTTTAGCTAACGAACCAAATTACGTCAGTATCTTTAGTTTTAATGAGGTAAAGTCCGGGTCAGTGTAAACTGTTCTAACCTGTCGTTTGTTATCTTTTGTCAGTTGTCTTTTACAACATACATAATTTAGCTTATGTGTTTTAAATGACATTTTCCTCTTTTTTAGTGTAATTCTTCCTTTGCCAAAGAATGTAATAAACTATTTGCTGGACGATGGGACATTGGTAGTTTCTGGAAGGTATGAAACCGCACACTCACATACAGAGTTTTTCCAGAGTTTAGAAGACACAAATGAAACAACAGAGCATATATAAAAATAACTTTTCATTCATCTTGTTGTGAATGCCAACTGAGAAACCTTTGGAGCCACAATAATCTTAAATAAACCTATTCAGGGATCAAGTTCAAAATGTCTAAATCAGTGTTAAAGATTGACATTATTTCTCAAATGTTATTTATTTATTCCAGAGTTGTGCTCTGTCTCCTCTCTCGTCAGTGATCATAACACGCAGCCGATACCAACGACCAACAGTGAGTCAGACGCAGAGGACGATGTCCAGGTAAGATCAACTCTAGTAAAGTAAAAAATGCATTTGTTGCGCTCTGCTACAAGCTGAAGTGGAGAACAAAAAATCTTTCTGAGATGGTAATCTCTCTGACACGGACCAGTACAAACAGCCACCCAGTTTTAGGTAAACTGTGTGCACTTAACAGAGAACAAAAAACGTTAAACTGGATAGTTATTAAAACACATTAATAATAAAATAATGAAGCAGAACTTCCTGCTCAAAAGAAGTTATAATTTTAGCTAATTTGAAATATTAAAGCTGTTATTGTATCAGTACAAAAATAAAAATATATATCAAATATCTTGCATGACATGCTGTGATTACTTTCAGAGACTTGCCTTAAAATCCCTCCAGTGGTTCACAAGACATTTTGCTAACAGGCACAGACAGGAACATTATTGCTTGCAATAATAAGGGTTTTGAAATTTGAAGGAGGTTGATATACTTAAACAGCTTATCTTTTTTGTTGTTGTTTCTCTAGTGGTCAGACGATGACACAACCGCCACAGTCACTGTGAGTACGGCTGATGCTCTAATCTAATGAACTGTTTGTGGAGGAGTCAGGAAATGCCCAAAAGGCTGAAATCTGTGCTGGGAAAATAAATATATATTATTTTCATCATATCTTCTTCTGATGTCTTTTTGTTTTTGTATGTACTGATTAACTGTGGGACACGTGTCTCTGCCAGGCCCCCGAGTTCCCAGAATTCACCACCAAAGTGCTGGAGGCCATAAACTCACTGGGTGGGCGCGCCTTCCCCAAACTCAACTGGAGCGCCCCCCGGGTAAAACACTTCACTCAGCTGCTGCTTTATGATGAGAAGAAAACTGCTTCGGTTGTTTTATATCTCATTTGATCATTCCTTAAACGCATAACCCAAACATTTGTGGAGTAAAACTCCTAAACAGTTTGATGCAGTTCAATCTTTGCTCTGCTTCTTGACAATCTTTAGGAGTTCAAAGTATAACTCAACGTGTGTTTGTGCCTGTCAGGATGCAAACTGGATCGCTCTGAACAGCTCGCTGGAGTGTCGCAGCCTCAGTGACGTATTTCTGCTCTTCAAAAGTTCAGACTTCATCACTCACGACCTCACACAACCGTAAGTTTGCATCGCTGTCCAACAGCATCAACACACGACAGCAACAGGGCTTGTTTCGCATTTAGACAAACCGGGTGTCGAAAAAGACGGCAAGGAAAATTGATCTGGAACGTAGATTTACGTGTGGATTAATGCAGAGAGATTTGTTGCTGTGTCAGGCCTTATAAAATGACTGTGTGTTTGTGTGGGTTAGTGATGTGTACTTACTAACCAAAATGCAACGTAAATTCCCTCATCACATCCTTGTGTAAAAACAACTCATTTCCCTCACTTTGTTTGCTTACAGATTCCTTCAGTGCACTGACCAAGACTCCCCAGATCCAGTCATCAAATATGAGGTACTTTGTTCTCCACGAAGAGCCTTTTTTTATGGATGACAGGTGAAATTCCTGCTTCAGCTAACTGCTGCTGCTAGTGTTTGTGTGCTTACAAATCCCCATAAGATTTTATGTAGAATTTAAAGCAGCGTAAAACTTGATACATTTGCACAAATCATGAAGTGTTTGAGATCGGGTTTAACTGTTAGCTTAGCTTGTCAGTCTTGTTAGATGTGAACTCTGTATTCAAGTTACTTTTGTTCAGTGTATGCAAACATCTGGTTTCAACTGTATCCACAATATGTAAGATAAAATAAGTCTTTTAGAACATTTCCATTGATGTCCAAAATGGTTCAGCTATGCCGTTAGAAATGTTGTGTTATTCTGCTTGACAAAATAAGATTGGCCAAATCTGGTTGTTGTGCCTTCTAGGACGTTTGCACTGCTGTCGTACTTAATAACCGCAACCAAATACACATTTTAACAGCTCCTCTCTCCTCAGCTGGTCCTGAGAAAGTGGAGCGAACTAATTCCTGGTGGAGAGTTTCGTTGCTTCGTCAAAGAGAACAAGCTGATTGGTAAAAAACTCACACACTAATCAGCTGCCTGAAGCGGGTCTTTTTTAAGTTGTCAGCTGCCTCTTCATTTAAAAATAGAAGTTTAAAAAACACAAAATGACTCTTAAATGAAAAAGCTTTAGACTTCATGAGCCAAGACTGACTGGTGCCTGTTTTCATCTGGATAATTTCTGGGACAATTATGAACTCTAAGCGCCACTCATGGCGTGCGCGCACGTGTGTTTGTGTGTGTAAATTCACAGCGATCTCTCAGAGGGACTACACACAGTTTTATCACCACATCCTGAAGCAGGAGGAGCACATCTCTCGGGCCATCCAGGACTTCTTCAGCCAGCACATCCAGTACAACTTCCTGGATGAAGACTGTGAGCCTCAGCTTGTTTTCTTTTATTACTTTTTGTTGTGTGTGTTTCAATTTTTAGAGCAGAAAGTCATTTCTATTACAACCATAGCTGAGCTAATCAAACTTTAGCAAACACAGGGAAAATTAATGAGGTTTTGGGAGTTTAATATTCATTTTGAGTAGTGAAAGTGTTTTTTTCTCTGCATTACAGTTGTCTTTGATGTCTATAGAGACTGCCAGGTAAGGTAATCCTTTTAATACAGTGAGATTTTGATAGTAACTTTGGGTGCTGATATAACATGTCCTCTGTGTTCTTTTAGGGAAGGGTGTGGCTCATTGACCTGAACCCGTTTGGAGAGGTGACAGACTCTCTGTTGTTCAGTTGGGATGAGCTGACGTCAGGGGGAGAGATCGCCCAACAGCAGCAGCAGGTTGGCAAACCCCAAGCCCTCGTTTGAACTTGCTTATTTAGTTCTTTCTCTGAAACCTAACAACAATCCTTTCATGCAGGAAGGCCCAGCCTTTCGCTTCACTACAAGTGAGGTGACGGTGCAGCCCAGTCCCTGTCTGAGCTACAGGATCCCTCGGGACTTTGTTGACCTCTCCACCGGCGAAGACGCCTACAAACTCATGGACTTCCTCAAACTGGTTGGTACTCCTGCGTCTGTTCGCAAGAAACATGTTTTCTCAAAAACGTTTAAACGTTTTCCTTCGTGAAGAATCTAAGTTGACAAAATGCTGATGTTTTGATGCGTAAAAAGGATCAAGAAATAAGTAATACTAAAGGTGCTGCCAGTGGCTTCTAAGTCTCCATGGTAACCACACATATTTCCTGACAGCACTCTTTGTAAGTCAGGTAGAAAAGTAGAGCAGGAAAAAAAAAGGTCAAACAAACAGACTTTTGTTAAGTCGCCTGAATTTTCAAATATTCATTTTTCTAACTTGTTTAGCTGTAGTTGTTTTTTAAAGCAAGCTCATGTAACACCATGATTGTGTGCAAGAGAGTAGGCGGAGCCTAAAGACACATTTCTAATGAAATAACACTGGTTCCAAAATTAAAACATGGCAGCTTTTGTAAAACAATTCTCGCTGGCTTCTATTTAAATAACGAAAGAAGGCGGGGACACAGACTCTTAGGGGACAACAAACTAGTTCTCTGTTGATTTTCTATCATTTTCTAAGAGCTGGTTTATTTCATACATATCTAAAATACAATACTCTAAATATACCTGTAGGTGGCGATAACGGTGAAAAGAAAGAAATCAGTCTCTTATGCTCTTATGAACAGCTCTGCAGCTATGTTTATTGTTTTCACTCTATCGTGTTTTTTTTAAACCTTCTCCCATAAAAGTTCACACTTTTCTGTCAGCTCCACCCATTTAAGACCATTGTTACATTTAAACATTCAAACACTTCACCAAAATGGTCCCACTTAGAAGCTGAATGCTTCTGTGTGTCATCGATTGTGTTATTTATCATTTTAAGGCTTTTGTACCATTTCAGGTTTTGCATTTAAGTTTACTGTCCTGGTAGATGTCCTTTTGAAAATAATTTTATAAAACCCCACATTCAGTGTTCCTTTTGACTAAAGCTCTTCCTGTTAGAGATGTGAGTTCTGGTGATCTACTCGTTTTTGTTTGGTTAAAAGCTTAAAGGTAATTCAGCTTGTAGTAGTTTTTATAACCGAGCACTAAAGCTAACTACATTCTTTCAGGTTTGTTGCTTTAGATTATTCAAGCCTGTTTTTCTTCTGCTCTTAAAATTATAAGCAATATAACACGTCCAAATGATCCAAAAAAAGGCAAAGAAAATGGATTTGCTAATTTTGGTCACGACTTAGCCGTCAACTGCACATTCTGCTGTTTATGGTCAAATCTGTTACTTCTGTTTTCTCCAAACAGAAGAAGAGCCAACAGGAAGAATCCGAGGATGAGGAAGAGGAGGGGGATACTCTACAGTGACGTCAGCTCTTCATATAACATTTGCATGAAGTAACTGTTGAGCCTCTGTTCGTTTATCCACTTGTCCCTCAGCTTCCTTAAGTCAAACGTTAGAATACTGGAACTTGTTAAAGCAGTGAATCGTGTTAACAACTCCTTCAGGATTGATTGATTTTTGTCACAGACCTCTGCAGTGTTGATTACGGTGTGTGGAGGGTGGTGTTGTTACAATACCGTACAAGACGAGTTCTGCTTTTATACTTTAAAGTAAATGTGTTTTATAGGTCACAAGTCTGAACGGTACTGATTGGTTTCTCCACTCGGAGACTGAGTTGCAGATAAAAACACGGCGCTGCTCTCTGTGTTTAACACCCATCATCGTTTAGTCACCTTTGATTTTTCAATTTCCACAGAGTAGTTTGGACACTTTTGTTGCTCCCGGCATTTTTTTTTTTTCCGTTGGTCTGTCCCCCCCACCCATCATGCATCACTGTGGACATTTGCTCCACCCCCTCCTCAACAAAACCCAATTAAACTTCTTGTGATAAATTGAGTGGCTGTCAGTCTGGTGGGTGCAGTAAGCTAGCGCATAAGAAATTGATTTTGCTTTTACGCAACAGTTCTCATTACGCTGGGAGCTAAATGAGTTGTGTGTATGTGGCACGGAGCAGTTCATTCTGTTTTTATTAGTCCCCCGCCCCCACCACCACCAACTGGATTGATGGAGCAATTACGTGGAGACGGAGAGTGGGACCGTGCTGAGAGTTACTGCTCCCCCGGTGCAGCTCTGTGGACAGGAACCAATGAGCGAGGCACTGAGTGTGTGAATGTTCTATTCTAATTATTATTATTATGAAAGTGAAATCTGGCTGCTAATATACAGTCCAAATATGAGGGAGGCATTCTGGTTTGACTTGGAGATCTTAAAAAACTTAAGATGTGCCTGTTTTGCTAAAGTTTTATCTAAACGAACAGAAACACCTCAAACTACCAAGCACGGTGGTGGAACTGATGATATGGGCTAGTTTTGAGGTTACCGAGTCGACCACGAATTCCCGTCTGTACCAAAGCAGTCGGGTCAAACGTGAGGCCATCAGTTGAAGTTTGTTCCCAAACTGGGTCACAAAACAAGAGAGTGATTCAAATCGTAGCAGCAAATCTACAACAGAAGGGCTAAAACCCAGACTGACCCAGTGAAGACCGGATCAAAATGTCTTAAATGTGGAACCTTATCAGAGCAGCACTGAAACAAATCTCTTGGAAAACTGAAGCAACACTCAACAGTGGGTCAAATTCCTCCACAACCATATGAGAGCCTGATGAGATCATATAAATATGCTTGAAGCTGAGGTGATTTTAGAAACTGCTAAATTGTGAGTTTTGGGGATTTTACTCAGTTTTTGTTTTAGGTTTTTGCTAAATAAGTAATAAAACATTAATTAGTCACGTGCTTTATCACCCTTTTGTAAATGGAACCCAACTTTTCATAACAGAAAGCAGCTGCTAATGGGCGATGACCTTGTTCTGCTCTTTTTAAGAGGTCCGCCGTAAACATTTTCAGCCAGTGAAGAACCACAATGGCGGAGGCAAAGTCTGTGGAACGAAAACCTCCACGGAGAGACGAGTAATTGGACGTGAACCTGGCTGCTCATCGGGTTGAGGAAGAGTCGAGAAGAAGAACGAAGGCAGAAGACCAACGTTTGAACTGGTCACTAAGAATGTAAAGGTCTTGTCCTCCGTTTTGTTCTTGACAAATGACGATCAACACACGGTAAAGCTCACATCTCGGATTAATCCATGGGAGTAAGTGGTGTTGATTATCGACCCAACATAATCTTGGCAGTTAGTCTGGTAGATGCTTTTATTTTGAGAAGAACTATAGACTTCAGCTTCCCGGCCGTACAGAAACAAACATCCTCTGGGTACCACGGGGTTCCATTCACTCAGTCTGCAGTGTTATTTGTGTTTGTCTGACTGAGATGCAAAATGTTTAAGCAGCAAAGCAAAAAGCCCTCTATTTGACCTTCATCGTGTATTTAACCGTCCCTGGTGCCTTCCTCTCTCCCTCTTGCCTTTGCAGCTGAGTAATCATCTTTCATCAGGGGAGATGAGAGTTGCTGACTCGGAGTAAAGGATTAGGATGAGCAGAAGAAAGAGAAAGCGGCGGGGGTGGAGAGAGGAGTTTTCTTTGACTGCTGCTGAGGAAGAGCTGCAGTAGTTTGCAGACGGAATACTCATGAGGAGTTGAGGCTGCAATTCATTGGCCATCCCCTCCTCTGTTTGTTTCCACAGGATTACACACACACACACACACATTGAAAAGTAACATGGCCAGAAACTGTCTAGAGTGTCTGTTGTAATGTCTGACATGACCTGAGATGACCTCAGTCCTGTCAACAGCTGTCGCAGCTCCGTGGATCCGCTGCCTCTCTGCAAACTGAATCTCTTGTCATCCAGGGCCATTTTTAACCCAGGTGAACGAGTAGCTGCAGCTGGGGGGTTTCTTCTGATCCCAGGGCGGCTGTGCCGAATCATGCAGACGCCTTTGGGGACCACAAATAGTTACAAATGCATGATGGCTGTCAGCAAGTTGGTGCATTGCGAATTAACTGCTTCGGTGTCCTGGACAGACGCACACTGACACATGATGGATGAGTGGCCTCCCATCAGCTTCTTTTATAGTTAAAACAATGAACACTGCTACAGTGACACCAAACTAGGATGTATATTTGGAATTAAGCTCAGAAAACAATGAAATCCCACACAAAAAATGGGGATGCCATAGTATCACTGTCACATCAGTAAACTGTGTTTAGTCACTTTCTGGTAGCATTAAGTTTTCTGTTAAGTTATGTATAGTTAAGCAGCTTAATACAGGAAAGTATGGTGGTTGACTTCAAAATAAAAGCTGTTTTTTTTTTTGTTAAACATGGTTCCAACTACAAGGAGCGGTGATCTTGTAATCCTATTGATTCTCCGTCATGATCCAAAACTCATGACCACAGGTGAGGTCGGAACGGAGATGGACCAGTAAATCAAGAGCTTTGCCTCTAATCGCCAGGACCAACTAAAGCAACTCCCTCATTACTGAGCTCGTGACACGAGTCCATTTACCTATCGTCCACTCACTCATCAATGAGACAATACTTGAGCTCTTCCACCTGAGGCTACTTTTCACCACTAGCTATGTTGATTCCATCCATCCTTGCATTATCTTAACTCGCTTCTTCCTTTCAGGGTCACGGGGGTCACTGGTGCCCACATCCAGCTGTCACAGCGCGAGGGGCGGGGTACGCCCTGGACAGGTCGCAAGTCCATCACAGAGACACATAGAGACAAATAGGATAAACAACCATTCACTCTCTCACTCACACAATTTAGTTACAAACTAGCCTAACAGTCGTGTTTTTTGTCTGTGGAAGGAAACCGGAGATGCACAGAGAGAACATGCAAACTCTACCCAGAAATGTCAGCTATTTTAATTCTTGAGAGTAAATACTTTTTTTTCCATTATCAATATAAACATCATCATCCCTCCCTTCAGGTGAATTAGGATTTGCAACATTATTCTCGTTAATAAAAAAAAATCTTATTTTGAAAAACCAGACGGAAGCGGTATGATGTCATGGTGAAGATGACTGCTGCTGCTCACAGAAAGGAGGAGGAGGGAGGCAGCCGGGATACAGTAACCTGCCAGAGGACTCACATGGTCCTGCCGCAGCAGAGCGCAAACCTCCGGGGCTCTCCCAACCTCTGACTACAAGCTACTATTTTTTATTTTTATTTTACGCTTCTCGTTTTTATTTATTTTTTCCAGCCGTTTTAATCGTAAAGTGTAACGTTTCTCCATCCTTCCACACTCCCGCAGCCCAGACTCGGGCCGGTGAAGCAGCGACATGGCTCGGGAGAACGGAGACACCGGCAGCGGGGAGACGTGGAAGAAACACATCGACGACGTCAAGAAGATCTTCGACTTCAAAGAACTCCTCGGAACGTGAGTAGCACGCGCGCGCGCGCGCGCTTTGACCGAGTTCACGCAAACAAAAGCCAGAGTGCACGCCTGGTGTGTGTTTACATTTAATGACTTGTTCTGAGTTAACAAACTGCACCAAGTTGGTGTTTAATGACGTCACACACCTCATCATTATCAATAACTCGTGTTTTCTGAATGGTTTGGTCACATCACTGACTCCCTAATCTTTGTTTTCCCACTCTGAAACATAAAATGTTATTATTACACATAGTGTGAGAACTTGTTTCAGTGAGGTGGGAAATTGTCAAAACAAAGTCACGTTATGTCCAAATGTGTTACAATCTAACGATAGATGTGTTGCACCCCGCTTAACAACAATTGTTGATTAACAACTCAACAGCAGTGCAGCATCATGTGTCAAGTTTACACAGTTTAACATCAAAATAGTTATGAAATGTAAACAACACCCCTGCTTTCAAAAGTGGGTGCTGCAGCACTCTATGCTCCCCTACTTCCAACAGCCTTGATTTGGCAGTTTTGCTGTTGACATGCCAAGCAACATTTGTTTGGTTCTTTCAGGAATATGTCATGTGTTTTGGAGTCTTACATTGTTATTGACTGCCTCAGTTTTTTTATGTTTTTGTGAGCAACATGAATTGGTCAAAAGATTCTAGCATCAAAGTCCTAAAATATATGTGTAGCCTATCTTTACATTTTAGGGTCATCTTGAAATGTTCTGTTCCACTGATTACCCATTTTCTTCAGCTTTAGCAAATGAAGGTCAGGAAAGTTTTAACAAATGGCTGTAAATAGTTTTATTCTCATTTGTGCTTTAGTAGAATAATGCACAATTTATTTCAAAATTTTCTTATGAATCATGTAAAACTAATTCAGGAAAGTTAACAAGACGGCAGATACAGATGTTGATTATAACCAGCTGGCCCCTGAATTTCATTTTAATTTTTACCTCGGCACAGCCAAAGTGAAACAGGAAATGATGTCAAAAAGGTATCACGCTGGGTTCGACTTCGGGTGCAAACAGACTCTCAGGACTCACAGGAACTAAAGTGTACGTGTTCATTTATAAAATAAAGAAAAAGCCGACGTGGCGTCAGACAAGGAACCAACACAAATACCTAGGTGACAAATCACACGGAGGGAGAACACCAAACACCAGCATGGACACCAAACAAAGGCAACGAACTGACGAGGAGGAAGTGAGAAAGAACCAGTTATATACACACAGAGGAGGGAGGACACCTGGGGGGGGGGGAGGCTGATTAAGAACTATGGACAGGTGTGACTCGTGAGCAGACAGCGAGGCAAAGAGTGAGAGAGAAGACACAGGAGGCCAGAAAATAAGAGAACACAAAACCACAGAAACAAAACCTCAGATCCTGGCAGAAGGGGTTCTCTTTCAAAAGCTTAGCTGTTTTATGTTTTTTTGTTTATTGAGACAATATTTTCTTCATTTCTCTCTGTTAGTGACTCAAAAAGATCTAAAGAAACATCTGATTATTTGCTACTTGACTGTGTTGTTAGTCATTGTAGCGTTTACATGCAGATGTTCCCCTTTGTCATCACTTCCTGTTGCTGCTCATGCAAATATCTCAACAACTGTTTGTCTCAGAAGCGTTAGTTCGGTTTTACATGTTATGAATGTTATCATTCCAAAGAACGCATTTGTATTTATCACAAATATTTGACTGTCAAGTCACAGTGGACTTGAGAGATTAAAGTAAAATCTTTAGTTTTAAGGTATAATAACTCAAAAACAATTAATTAAATCTAAATGCATAAATAAGACAAAACAAAAAATGGTTAGGACAGTTATTTCACTGCATTTCAAGGCTGTTGCAGAAAATAGGACAATTCAGAAAAACTGAATTACATTTCTGAAAACTCTCAGCTAAATTTTTAGATACAAAATATAACTTTTTTGTGTGTTTTTTTCTGATTCTTTTCAACTGTATTCACACACACCCACACACACACACACACACACACGTGTCATGTTATGTTGAGGATAAACTCAAAATGGAACCTTTATCGAGCTATTAAATAATGCATTTCAGGCGAGTGTTT
>JAVKLF010000053.1:2530736-2541672 GCA_034783495.1 Millerichthys robustus
TAAAACATGCAGGATAGTGGGCCTCAAGAACCAGAGTTTGACACCTCTGTTTTCAGTGTGTTGCCTTCAAAGTCTTTCTACACCAAAATTTAGCTCAGTATCTTTAGCCAATTTCGTGTTTTCTAATATCAGTTGTTCAGCCATCTTAAACTAATTGACTCCAACTGTTAATCAGTTGAAAATGTACATTGATATTTTTTCATAAGTTTTAATAAAATCTCTTCAGCGATGAGCTATTTTGCTAATAGCTTCTTGTTAATTGTCGTTTCGCAAAAACATCCTGAATAGAACTAGAAATAATTTCTTACTGGCAAACGGTGTTCAATATTTTTGCGTGTTTCCACTTTTGAATGGACCAATGCGTCAGCATGAGCTCAGCGCTCAATTACAGCTGCATTTCATCCGGTCCAGCTGTGAGATTATGGGAACAAAACGGGTGTTTGTGGTCGAAGCCACCTGCCGCAGTCATTTCCATCGCTGCGTGGGCGTCGCCTGCCTGTTGCACATCCCGGAGGCACGAAAATGACAGATGATGTCCATGTTTAGCAGCAGAATGTGCCATCCAAACCACAAACCTGACGTTAAATTCTGCTTCTGAGGCTGCTGCTGGGAAGCGGGAAAACTGCAAACATTCAACTGATGCAGTAACACTTATCATACAGTGACAGTGCCCGAGTGCAGACTGTGTTTGTGTGCGTACTGACATATAAAACCATGGATAATTGTTAAAATTAGTTTCTTTAAACCAAATTGACCCTTCTGTTAAACAAAAAATAAAATAGATGATATAGACTCGCATGCAAGCATTTAACCACACAGTTGCAGAGAAATATCAAAGTTGTGTGAGCAGAGACAATCGAGAAATATGACGCAATTAAACAAAATGAGTTTGCTAATTTGGCTCTACTGTGTAACATTAGAGAAAATGAAAATTGCCACCAGCAATAAAGAAGAGATGCTGACATTCATTTAGATAAATAGATGTCATTACTGCAAACAGTTGAGAGCATCGCTGACAGTTTCTACCATCCTGAGAAGTGAGTGACTCCGAGCTGCACCACGTTATGTTACATGACTGAAAGATGTTGCTTTTCTGAGCGACAACAGAGCTTTTTCTGACATTTCTGTGGCAGCAGATGGTAAAAAAAAAACAACAAAACTAAAAAACTGGGCTTGAACTGAAGAAAATACAAAGCCCACTAGCATTATCCTGACTATTCAACTTGAGGTGGTGCAAAAAAGATTATTACATTTTTCATTCTCCAAATCTTTTTCGGTTTATGAGTCAGTTTCAAACATTGGAAACAACCACGGCTTCCATCACACTGGATGAAAAAAAAATCAACTGATTAAACAGAGTATGATGAGGGCACAGCAGTGTGTAACGGGAACATAGGAAATAGAAGGAAAAAAAAAACATTTTGGCAAGTATTAAGGGATTAGCAGTATCATGATTGCCTTTACACTGAAGAGAGTTTACCAAATTTGACCCCATTAAAGGTCTTGTTATGAATAGCAGGGTGTCATCCAGTGTGAAGGGATTTATTTCAAATCTACACTACTCTTTATGGACAAAAATCTTGAAACACCTCTAACCATCACACCAACTGAGACTGTATGACCTCAAATATATTTTTATAGGGTCGCTCCTTTTGCACCTATAACCATTTCCACTCTTCTTGGGATTTGGAGTATTTCTACTTTGGAGGAATTTTGAGACCATTCATTGTAAAGAGTATTCACAATTTTAGGTCCGGATGTTGGATTGTGGTTTACATTTTTTGGAGGGGGGTGTTTGTGCTAATGGGTAGGACTTGTATCTGTACTAAATATAAAGATAAATATTACAAAAGAAAAATAGTTTATCTTTGGACTTTGGCTGCTTTTTCACTCATTTTTAGTCCACTTCATGATCATTTTTTGGGAACGTGTTTCTTTTGTTTGTTTGTTTTGTGTTTTTGTTGTTCTTGTTGTTTAGGTTGTACACTTTATCCTCTATTTCTCCCCTTTTCTTCATTTACGTAAACACACCCACACCACAATATGCTGTTAGTCAGGTACTGGATTAAAAAAAAAAAGAGTCTCGACTCAGATTAATTATTAAATTATAGCCAAAAAGGCTTGTGATTTCAGCACCACGAATGTAATCCGAGGTGAGTTCTTCCATCGGAAATACAGAGATAGAAATCAGGAGTAAAGCTGCAGCCAGCCACAGGTGTGTGCAGCAGGACTCAGAAAAAAAAAAAATCATGAATGGGAAAAAGCAGATTGTAGCATCACGCCTAAAATGGAAGAGAAGCTTTTTGTGAATGCACTCTGACTCTGCTCTGCCATTACCCTCAGCCTGTTGTCTGCCAGCCCTTTATTATCACAGGCAGGGCTTAAACACACACATTATCCCCTTTCAACTTGCGCTCACATCTTGTGTGTGTGTGTGTTTTTGAGTCAGACCAGGGGGAATCACCTTGATTTACAACACAGAAGATGATTAAACCAAACTCCCACACAAATATACTCGTGTTCCTGCGTGATATAAAGCGTAATGAATCTACACATCCACACACAAACCCTCCTCGTCTTCCTGCTGTAACCATGGAGAGGTGAGAGGAGAAGCAAGCAAAATGAGCAGAAGGTGTAATGGGAGAAAAGATGGAAGATTAAAACGATTATTGATTCACGATTTTGACAAGTTTGTGCTGGCAGGGAACAGCCTATTTCAGCGCCAATCAGTGTTTGTTTGTAACTGCTGCAAACCGAACCTCACACCTGGACTGGAGTGACTTATTGACTGTCAGGAAGCAACATTTCTACAGTTCAGGAGCAAATATTGAAGAAAATAAATCAGTTATTGTGGTATAAATAGTAAAAAGCATCTGCCACAGTTTGTTTTTGCTTCACAGGATCAAGCATGAAAACATTGTTGCCCTGGAGGACATCTATGAGAGTCCAGACCACCTCTACCTGGTGATGCAACTGTGAGTTTCTCTCTTTCCTCGTTTAGCCGTTAGTGTATTTTGTGATTGGTGAGTTTTAGATTTTTTGTTACTAGCAGCATTTATATTGTATCAACAGTTTTGTAACATTTAGGGTGAGCTGGTGTGATGAGGTCGAGTCTGTATTTGCCAAATGAAAGGGACAATACACTTCTATTCAAACAATACCATTTTACAACTCACTACATTCATTTGCTGGTTCAATTCAAATTTCACTTCTACGTTACTAAAGATTTCAAGTTTAGCAATTTGATAAGCTAACTTCTTTTTGAGGTTTGGTGGGAAGGTTCACGTTCAACATGGTTTTTTTGCAGGTACTCCGGGTCGCTCCCACAGACCAAAAACATGCATATTAGGTTAAATTGAAAAGAATGTGATGCATGATTTGAATGTTTTTATTTCAGGATAATCATTACATTCGTGAGAAAACATTCTCTGCAGTGAACTTTTTCAAAAAATAGTCCTCAAAACCCTGGATATATTATATATTAATATATATATATATATATTAAATGTTTAAAACCAAAGGAACCAAAACGAAAAACAACAAGTGGGAATAAATAAAATAAAGATAAAAGCATAAAAAAACACAGAGAGGTGGCATTTAGCATCAATAAAAAAATAAAATGTAAGTCAAAAAGTGGAGGCATTGAAATGAGATTGTATCGAATTTAAATGAACCTAAACTGTCCTCTAAAATCTTAAAAATACTTTTTACTTTTTGTACCAAACAGTTTGATGGTATCTCGCTAAAATCCAGACTTTTTCTTTGTGGCTCATGACTCACCAGCGCACATGAAGCTATCAGCTACCTGGAAAAAGAACCTTGAGTCCATCTGTCCGTCTGAACACTCAGACTGTAGATTAAGAAGCAATTTCACCTTTTCAAAGAACCGCTTCACCGTACGGTCACATCATAGGAAATCCTTCTTGGCCAGACGCCATAGGACCTAAATCTGGTTAAGCTGTTTAGCTTCAGTGTTAAAACAAGTTAACCAGGTCTATTTTGTTATTTAGGCTTCAGCCACCACCTGTTCGTTGTTTCCACCTCCTGTTTCCGCCTCTTTGTTGCACAAGAGGAAATAATAACCCTGGCATCGGCGACTTAATTACTTTCAGCAATATTATGTGCCCTACAGGTAGTTTTAAAAATTTATAATGAATCACTAATTGGATAAACAAGTTGAGTCATTAATGACTCGAGAAACTTGAGCTTATACACCAAGTTCTGACATCTAGCTGCTTTAAACCAAACTTTAATTAACGTTTCATCTTTGAATGCTAAAGAAACTTCTGTTTCTCAGAAATGGTTCCCTCAGCCCCTCTCTCACACCTCCATCCACTTCTGCATCTTATTTCTTGCTCTCTCACACCATCTGCCCTCTACTTGTTTCACTTCCCTTCCTCTCCTCTCACACCTTATTTCCATCTCCATCACCTCTGGGTTTTTCTCCAGCCTGCTTGCATTTTTTCATGTCTTTTCATCTTTCTTTCTTTCTTTTCCCTCCTGTTATCATTTGTTATAATTATGCTCGTTCACGGAAATGTCAGATTTCTTTCTTTTTTTTCAGCAGCAGCCAGAAAACTCATTTAACAACAAGGATTTTTGAATGTATTCCATGTAATTGCAGCATGGCAGATCAATGTAGTCTGACGGCCTTTGCTTTGCTGCCCTTCATCACAGCTGGCCTTATGTAACCTCGAGCACAGGGAGGCAATCAGTCCGTGCTCCTCTGAAAATCGAAGCAACCGAGCCCGACATGGGCTTTAAAAGAACACTGTTTGTGTTGTGGCTTGAATGCTACGGATAAAACTCGTTCAGTGTATGAGAAATCTAGTTTTCAACCATTTCAAGAAGGTGGACAGCATTTTAATATATTGATGCCTTTCAGGGTGTTCATAGAAAACAGTCTTAGCTCTTCATTGGGGTAAACCAGGACAACCCATTCACATGGTCACAGCTTTAGGTTTGTGTTTATTTTTTTATTTCAGCTTTTTTTTTACTGTTTTCTCACAGCAACATCAATATATAATTCTATAAGAGAAACAGTTTGCCCATTTTTTATAAATAGGAAGTGCTTTCTGGTATAGAAGATAACCAAGTGAAATAATTAAAGAAAGGTCCTCAACTGAAATCCTCACAAACTTTAGACGAAAAGTAAAACTTCCTCATCACTGTCGTTTTGTACCAATATGTTAGAACCTATAACTAGAACTCAAAAACGGGGAAATGAAGAAGTTCTGCAACAATATTTTAAATTTAGCTGAGGTGCATTCTGTTTCTTCTGATTGCTACTGAGATGTTTCTACCTTATTTTGAGTTTATCCATCCATCCATTTTCTTCTGCTGATCTGCTGTTGGGTTTCTGAGGCAAGGAAACCCAAACATCCCTCTCTTTCGACTCACTCCAACACCTAATGGGGTGTTTCCAGGTCAAAGAGGATACATAATCCCTCCAACAAGTTCTGGGTCTGCACTTTGTACATTTTGTTTTTCTGACTAGTTGTCCTTTAAGACCTTCTTAAAACATATTTGATCATTTGAGTTCATCACATGTTGTTTATTTCCCCATTTCTTGTAGTTCACTGGAAATGTTTTTTCTAATTCAATACATAAGAACAAGAGAAAAAGAGATTTAATCCCAGACTTTTAGTTTGTTTACACAAATTCCAAACAAGGAATCCCTCAATAAAGTCACGTTGTTGAAATCATAGCTTCAGAGCTGTTTGACTCAAATTACGTTAGTGAAGTTTATGCGTTTAATATTGTTGGAAGAATGGCATGACAGCTTTTATCACATTGCCTCAATCCAAATGATCTGTTTGCATAAATAAATCAGATCTTGATCAAAGAAAACAAACTAGAAGTGGAAGTGCACAGAATTGTTGTTTTTCCTTTATCTTCCTTGAAACAGCTAATGACTGCAGCAGCTCAATAGCTCCGGTCGGATCTCTGGCTCTGTGGTGTGATTACGACCCTTCGTCTCTGCCGTGGTGAACAGCCTGTTAGACACACACACACACACACACACCCCAATAAAGTCCTGCTTTCAGCCATGATGCACAAACATTTTCTCAAGACAACAATCAGACTGCTGACAGAGGAGACATAGATGGATGAAACGGAAAAACAGAGAAATGGTGCAAGAATTAATCTGCAAGAACATTTTGAAGTAAAACTACGAGAGCAGCATTTTGTGTAACAATTTGCAAGTAGTCCAAACCCTAAAGAAGACGATCGTGAACGCGATACTTGAGCTACTACATCTTGATATCCTTTACAAGAGGCAAAGACTCGCGTTCAACCCAAAAGAAGCTTTCCACTTGTATGAATTTTCAGGAAGTTACCATTAAATCTTTCCCCCTACAACACTCTACAGAGTTGACTTTTCAGTTTAATCCCCCACTTGATAGAACAAATGTTCCAGTCCAATCTTTTTAAAAAACGTGCCAAAAGTATTTTCATTTTTTTTGTACACATTAAGCAAAAACAATGTTGAACACAGCATGAGCTACACCCCCATAGTTTTTGTGTCCCAAATATTCTCTCCAATTTAAAAAACATTAACAAATAAGAGAACATACTGCATTTTGCCTCACATCCATCTGCTGCATGTTTAAAAATATAACGTCGTGGTGTTAGTTGTGTGTGAACGGTGTGTGTTTTTTGTGAGGATGTCCATCTGTGGTTGTTACCTTTCATTGTGTTTTGGAGCATGTGTGCATGTTTTTGCATCTGTGTGTGTGTGTGTGTGTGTTTGTGTGGGAGCTCCTGTCTTATTGCCATGGTCTCCTTACACAAATGCTTATGCAATCACACTGCCTGGTGGCTGATCTCCTTTTTGTGATCTCCTCTTCTCTCTGTGTGTGTGTGTGTGTGTGTCTGTTATTTAGCCCTTTCCTGTCATTCCCAGCCAAGACTGCCTCTGAAACCAAGCGAGTCCTGTGGCCCTCTTTAAAGAGACACAGAGGATTAGCAGTTAATTCTGATCCCCTTTTTTTCAGAATCATCATTAGTTTAATTTCAATAAGCTCCAATCTGATCCGTCGCCGTGACGACACTCTACATTTGCATTTGACAATAGCATTTGTGTGTTTGCCCCTGTGAATTCCCATTTTCGTTCCTTATTCGTATTTGCACGTTCACATCCGTTCTGTTGTTTAAAGCTGCAGTTGCTGAAAAGAGAAACATTATTTTTCAAAAAACTTTGTTGTGTTTATTTTTTAACTGTTTTTGTTGAACAGCTGCTTGTGATGAAACCTCTAAAGATAATCTTTGCTTGCCCACCTCTGAAGGGTGAAGTCAGTCAATGGTTTTTGCCGGTGTGTGTTTGTGGATTTGCAGATATTGAGGTGAAATCTGATGTGGTTGTTTCTGTGACCCGCATGTCTTACGGTACTGCATCAGATAACGGTTCATTTAAAAACAACTACAACTCCACTTTGCAACAAACTGATTTTATTCTACGTGCACGGTGATGCAGATTGTGGGCTAACAAAGAGGTTTCCCTCCAGCAGAGGGAGCCAAGTCTTCGTCTGAGGAACCCTTCCTCACCTGGATGAACTGCATCACATGTACATCTGGACAAGTTATTTCATGCGGCACAAAGTCATAAAACATAACTATTGAAAGAATCTGCCAGAGGGGAGGAATTTGATCACTAACTTGTGTTTCTTTTTTTTTTTTAGTCAAGTGTGAGTTTTGTTCCGTTTCATTCTGTCTGCAGACAACGACCTTCGTTGTTTTCTTTAATTACTGCAAGAGCTGAAATAAATTTAATGCATCTGAAGCACTTCTGAGTTGCAGCCCAGTGAAAGAAAGAGGTGTGTAAAATGAGTCAGTAAGAAGTACTGACAGAAATTAGTTTTTAGACCTGCAGGATTTGGTTTTTCAACATCCGAAAGCAGCATGTTAGTAGAGACCTGTTCAGCTCATAAATTACCAGAACTCTTGACCCAGTTGCTCTTTGACGATGCACTCCCTTGTTAGAGAATCTGCACGTCTGTGTGTGCTTTGCTCTTTTTTACACACACACTCACACTTTTTGTTCTGTTCTGCAGGGTTTCTGGTGGGGAGCTGTTCGACCGGATCGTGGAAAAAGGCTTTTACACGGAGAAGGATGCGAGCACTCTGATCCGGCAAGTCCTGGATGCTGTAAACTACCTGCACAAGATGGGCATCGTGCACCGAGACTTGAAGGCAAGACACACACGGTGTCTGCTTAGTGTTTAAGGCCTCAACACACACACACACATACATACACTTAGTGTTAAATCCACCTGAGTGGTTTGTTCTCACTCAGCAGCCAGTGACTTATTTCAGCTTCAGTAGCATTTAAACAACACAGAAAATGATTTCTTCCAGTAACTGCAGGAAAAGAGCCATAAACTTAAAAAAAAACAACAACTTCTTTTTATTATATTTCTTGCAGCCGGAGAACTTGTTGTATTTTAATCCTCAAGATGAATCCAAAATCATGATCAGTGACTTTGGTCTGTCCAAGATGGAAGGCAGCGGTGATGTCATGTCTACAGCCTGCGGCACGCCGGGATACGTGGGTAAGCCCGTCAGAATGTTCTCACCTCTTTAGCATTATTCATCAATTTTCCCATCTGCCATTTCAGCATTGATGAGGTAAATTAGGTTTTATTGTGTCTTGTTTACACACAGAAATCCCTCTCACTGACCATGTAGGACCACGTTACTGCAGGATATTACTTTAAACGAACTCTTACTTTGTCCTTTCTCCATATGTCTGTTGTTCCCTCTTTCATTCATCTTTCATCCATCCAAATCCTCCAGTTTCACCTCTGACCCCCATTTCTCTCAGACTCCTGCAGAGGTCTGTTGAACCAAGAGTCTTTTCCACTCCAGATGCATCGTGTCTGCATATAAAAGTAGTAAAAATGAGGAATGAAAATGAAAACCAGATTCGAACATTGAGCAAAAGAGCCCTCTCTGTTTTCTTTCCTCTGTTTTCCATATTTGAGCAAAACTTTCATTCATAATTTATTTCCTCGGACTTGTTTAGCAGAAAGACAGACATATCTTCACAATGAGTCAGAATAAACAGACTGATTCAGATTCGTTTAAATCTTTCCCCACATATCACGCTTAGGCCTGGATCCACCGCTGCGTGTGTGCAGACAAGCGTGCCAGGTTTATTTTGAGGCAGCTGTGTTTTTGTGTCAGGTGAGGTCTCAGTGATCTGGATTCTGGTTCTGACTGTCCAGGTTCCTTTCTTAATTAGCACAGACCAGGACCTCCCCCTCCCAAAAACATCAGCACTCGTACCGCATTGGGGGGGGCCGTGAGAATCTGTAGCTCATGCAGAAAACTTCCCACCATAAAAAAACAACCTGCCATGTGATTTTAATTTAAATAAACACAGGGTGTCTGCATATTTCCTCTGCTTTCAGGCTCGTTAAGCTGCTGCTGTTTTGCGTAAATTAGAACTAAAAAGTAACACAACAATCCACATTTGTGTGTAGACAAGTTTATTACCAGACTTCAACAGTAACCCCATTTTCTCTCCGCCTCTCGCTCTCCCTCAGCTCCCGAGGTTTTGGCCCAGAAGCCGTACAGCAAAGCCGTGGACTGCTGGTCCATCGGCGTCATCGCCTACATCCTGTAAGTAGCAGCTCTGCCTCCGAGATTCACAGTTTTCTCCCCACCACTCACAAAAGCTGCATCAACACTGAATAAAGATACTTCTGCTTGGATATCTTCAATCAGAGCGTAATCATTAGCTGTAGATCGACAACTGATAACTTTTTGGATTCAATCTGAGTACATTTGTCCACCACGGTCAACTGAAAACCACAAAAACAACAATAATGCCGTCTGTTTTACAGAAATTGAGCTGAAATTCGACATGGTAGTAGCTGAGAGTCATTCACAACACATATTCCGAGCGTGAGGGCCTGTTATATTATATAATATATCATGAGGTTGTGCGTACCATTATTCTCAAGTTGGTTTAAAAAAAGCTTTTTTCAAGTCAGTACTTCAGGTTTTTTTCTCAGAAGTCCCTCAGAGAATATTAGAAACAGATGTTTAGGTACAAAATAAATATTTGTATTTTTGTAAACAGATGTCTGTAGATGAGTAAGTTTGTGAGCTAATAGCTGGACAACACAATCAGATCACAGTCTGATGTCTCACCACCACATTTAGTGAAATTAGAACGATAAACAGGTCTTTAGGACTTATTGTCATGGTTTAAATTAGTTTTATCTCTTTGACCATATGGTAATTTCAGAAACCCCCCCCAAAAAACATGAATTCAAAGAGCTTTCTGAGGACTCATCAGAACTGTTTGAGGACCGGTTTTGTTAGGGGGTTACACATATAAACAACTTATCCTCCGTCTGTATTTTTCTTTTTGATGTTTATCAGTGCCAACAGGTTTGTCCAAAAGCTGTTAGCTGACCGTATAAAGACGAATGAACACTGAAATCCTTTTGGATTTTTGCTTTCTGCGGTGAGACGAACAAAAATCAGGCGTGTTCCTGTAGGTGACACTGAAGTTGTTGCCCTTGAGGTGTGTGTGTGCTCATTAATGGTCCTGTAAGGACACGGAGCAGCACGCGCGGTTCCACTTTCACAGCTTTTTGTTTTTCTTCTGCTTCTCCTGTCCCCCACGCTCACACTCCGTCTGTGTGTCGGAGAGCGTGTGAACAGTGTAAACAGCACCGGGAAGACTTCCGCTTCCGACACGAACGCAAACCTGTGCGCGTCCCTGCGTCTGTCTCAGCATGTCTGTGTGTGTTCCAGCTCAGACATCAGGGGTCAAAGGTCAGCAGAGGGTTAATGACGTGTAGAGAGTCTGAGAATGACAGTGACTGATGGGTTTTCTCTCTCTCTGTGTGTGTGTGTGTGTGTGTGTGTGTGTGTGTGTGTGTGTGTGTGAGGACAGGGAAACAGCAGCTTCCTGCTGGTA
>JAVKLF010000053.1:2560687-2577721 GCA_034783495.1 Millerichthys robustus
GTGTGTGTGTGTGTTGTATTTAGTTTACTTAGTGTGTGCCTCTCACCCTGCTGTCCTCCTGTACGTCCCACTCAGGGCTGAAGGAGTTGAACGGTTGACTCCCCAGGGTGCAGTTGGAGAACTGGAAGAGGCTGGAGAACGTGCGCCTGTTTTCTGCCGTGTCGGGGAAGATGGCGTCTTGGAAGTTGACCCCGTGAGGAAGGATGCTGTAGTTCTCATCCATCCTGAGGAGAAGGTGATAGGAATTACGATGAGCAACAGTATTTAACCACCCATCCCCTCCCTTGGTGTTCTTTTTAAATCAGTTATAAATAAAAGACCTCAAAAATACTTCAGATTAATGATATAGGACAAAAATCTCCTGTACTTAATTAAGTGTCTTCATGTTTGTCTCCGTGAGATTGGGACATATAGTCTTTATGCCAAAACTGCACCTTCTCCTTAACGTTGGATGGACGCTGGTGATGTACAGCAATCTTTAAATCAAAGACTCTCAGCTGGATTAAGGTCTGGACTTTGGCTGGACCATTTGAGTACCAACTGGTTGTGTGTAAACCACTCAGTAGGGTCAACGTCCTGCTGAACCTTCGTCTCAGTCTCAGACCTCTGGAAGTCTTAAACAAGTCTTCATCAGAGCCATACATTCCATAGTTTCCCAGTTGCAGCCAATGAAATACATAAATCACATTGAATACATGTGCAGACACCTTTTAAATTCCAGGTTGAAAGGTAACAACAACGGGTGTGAAATGCATTCCCTGTACCAACAATTTACCTGAGGAAAAAGAAGTAGGAGTAGTTCTCCATCACGGTGTGGGACTGACAGGACAGGTACCCCAGCCCGGTCAGGTTGAGCCTGGATCCAGAGGGCACCTCCAGCATGCTGCCCCAGGCCTGGTCGCACAGCAGCTCCACCTCCGCCGAGTACAGCAGCCCTTCCTCTGCGCTCTCGTAGCCGAAGCCGAGGGGCAGTGCGTTGTGCAGGCTGAAGGTCCTGAATCCCAGCGGCTCCCGGTGGATCGCCAGGACCCGGGCGTACACGATGATCTCCGCCAGCTCCGCCCGGCAGCCTTCGCTCAGCGGCCGCCACTCGGAGGGTAGCTGGCAGCCGTGCGTAAAAGTGTCCAAGGTGTCCAAGTGCGCAAAAACGAAGAGTGTGGCAAGGAGGAAAGTTGAGGAAAGCATCCCGAAAACTAAAATCTTACCTTGTGGTTTAACTTAATCCTTTTGAAATCCCATAAATCAAACTCAAAAGTGTACAGAAATTAAGGTTTCTCCGACCTGTTGAGTTATTTCCTCTCCAGTGGGAACAAAGCGCCGCTCAGTTATTTTTTGTCTCCGTGTGGGCTGACAGACGTTTATGAGTCAACTACAACTTCTATTACGACAAATTGTTGCTTAAAATGGTAAACGAAAACTGGAATTAATACAACTTCCAAATCTCAAACTCCACCTTCATTCTTCTCCAAAGGCGGGGGTCAAGTGATTGTTTCAGACTCGAGATGCTCCAAAACTCTTAACCTATTACTCCAGAGTAATGATTTTATAAAATATCATAAAAAGGGTATGCAAAAAAGATAATGTTATTTAATAAACCTACACGTGTACGAAATGACCTCTAACTTTGTTAGTAATCTTGTGCGTTTTATCAGCTGAACGTGAGGAACAAAATGAAGCATTATTCTTAGACAACACTACCATCTAGTGGACATTAATGTGAACAGTTCATTAAACAACAAGAACCAAATACCATAAAATAAATATGAAATAAATATAGAATAAAATAAAATAAATACAATAAAATAAAATATAAAAAACATAAAATAAATATCGATGCCTAATACCTGCTGTAGACGTAAATAAAACGTAAAAAGCTTTACCCAGAATAGTACATTTGAAGTATTTTAAACATTAAATACCTGCAGTTAATAATGAACGCATCTTGTTGCGATGTTATTATTTCAAACATTGGTCAGAATTTACTGCTTGTCCCATTTCTTTTGTTTTTGGTGATAATATGTGACTCCTGAAGGGAATTCCCACTGTCAGATAATTCCTGGGCCCCGCCCCTCTCCCCTCAGCTTTTTCGCTGATTTGTACAACATATTGCTAGATAGACTTCAATTCTACGGGTTGAACCTGCGGGATACAGGGGCCGTGTTTTGCGCGCAGCTTCTCGTTTCACCCTTAGATCTGTTGACCGATCAGTGACGTCACATTAAGGAAACGGAAACCTCTGTGAAATTCGCCCCGCACGTTTGCCAGAGTTAGAGCAGTTAGAGACAGGAAGTAATCTCTGAATGTTTTCAAAATAGAAAATTAGGGAGCGAAAAATGTTTGTAACATAAAAAGGCTGTAAAACTTAAAACACAAAATATTTCACCAATTACAAAACATCTTTTTTCGCAGACAAATGCGTTGCGTTTGATATCTTACAGCTCATAGCTAACCACCTTCTCGACACACTGAAATGATTTGCCTTTTATTTTGAAAGCAGCAACTGAAATACAGTGTTTTCTCTTGGCTTTAGCTTGACGCTAACTCTAACAAAACCTAGGACCAGAAGGTTGCCCCACTCAGTTTTCTTTTTCACTCAGTTTTTCTGTTTAATATCGAAACGAACAGCCAGATTTTGTTTAATTTCGGACTTGACAGCAGGTGAGTCGAAACCTTATTCATGTTTTTTTTTAGTTTGATGTGACGCAGTTTGGCTGAGGTTAAACCACGTCCGCCTTCTGCGAGTTAATAACTTTTTAGTGTTTTTGACAGAGTTAGGCCAACTAAGGAAAGTGAAAGTATTAGTCATATAAAGCTACAAATAGAAAGTCAACATTGACAAACCAATATCGACATGTGTATAAAGGGACATCGTGGCTAATAGCATTTAGGTAGCACATACTCTCTGTTGGGTACTGTAGTTTCAGTCTTTTTATGTTTTTATTTACCTGAACGCTTCAGGTTGGGTTAATGCGGAAGTTAACCAGCTAACATTGTATTTATGTGTCACTTAATGGTAAGTTGAGCTCAGCTGATGGGTTCATTCCTGAGAGCTGAGTCACTTTATCGTGTCAGTCAGTATGGTTGTGTTTGACAATATTTTCTTCATTAACATCTAGCAAACGTTAATTATGGTTGAAATAAAATTTTGTGCCATGATCTTATTCGACTCTTAAACGTTGAGGATCATTATAGTCGATATGAGTTGTCAGGGTGGATTCAAGTACAGATTCAGAACCTCTGTTTTGAAAAGGTGCTCTGTGAATATTTTTTTAATTTAATAATTTACGCCCCCAAGTGGTTATGCGTGGTATTGCAGTTAATGTTAAACGTTTTGTACCATTACACTCGTACAAAAACATACAAAAAGCCCACTTTGCCTGCCTGTGTTTTCAGGGGAACTTCGACCAGTAGAGTCAGTGGTTGTTAGGTTTGTGTGCGTTTCCGTTCTTTTCAGCAAACAGGCTTAAATCAAAGGCAACCAGACTTTAGATCAGTTCTAGTGAGCTACCAGAATTGACAAAGATTCCTGAAAGGGTGTCAAAACTTTCATAAAAAGAACTGATCTAAAGTCCGGTTGTCTCTGATTTAAGCCTGTTTGCTGTTGCCATGACCCGGATAACTGAGAATTTGCACAGGCATGTTCCGTTGTTTTCCAATTTTAACTGATTTCATCTCGTATAACGATATATTATGGGACATCCTTGCAAGACCTGTCTCTTTGCTCTCAGCTTCATGGCGTCTGGAGGCCCCATGATGAATGGCGACATCTCTCGCTCCCCCAGTCAGTCCGGCGCGCTGGAGGAAACCGTTAAGCAGATGAACATCCTCATCCAGGAGAACAGAGACCTGAAAGGTGAGAGGAGTGTATGGTGCTCTGTGTCTGTGCAGAGATTTGTTGAAACTGCTGTTGCTGCCAAATAATGAACGTGTCTAATCAAGCTCGCTTTAGCTGGTGATCAAATTCACAAAACCCGCGAATGAGTTGTAACTCTTTTATGAAATTAATGAAACCAGAGGCCCTGCGTCAGACCAACCTGACCATGAAAGAGCGTTTCGAGGGTCTGTCTGCATGGCGGGAGAAGCAGCGAGTGGAGCGGGACTTCCTGGAGAGCCGGCTTGAGGAAGCTCGGAGTCGCATGGAGGCGCTGACCGCGGCAAACCAGGAGCTGAGCAAAAACCTGGAGGCCAGGGGAGAGGGAGGAGTCCGTGGGGGATGTCCGGTAAGGCTGTTCTCTGTCAACACTGCTGTCGAGATGTGCTGCATGTTAACAAACTTGTTGTCCAATCAGAGCGCAGAGCTGGAGGTCCTGCGTGCCCAGGTGGCCCGTCTGCAGGCTGAGAAGAACGACCTGGTGGCTCTGAACTCTGAGCTGCAGCTGAAGGCCGAGCAGGACTCTCAGGACGACTCCTTCATCGAGGTCATCAAAGTGTCGGTGAGGACGCGAGTGAAGTTACGGACGGTCGCTCTGATTTGGTGCCAGATCGCAAACGTAGCAAACGTCTGTCCCAACTCAGGACGTGAACGAGGCGTGCGGCTCGGAGCGCAGCAGACGCCCTGATCTCAGCATGACGGTGTCCCGGCTGGACAGCGAGGGGGTGACAGTCAGCCAGCTGCTGCAGTCCCTGAGGAACGAGACGCAAAGATGTGAGCGTCTGGACGCAGAACTGCAGGCCTCTGCTGCCAGGTAGAGGAAAATCTTTTTTGTCTTTGTGTGGCTGTAGATGAGTCATCCCCAACACATCCTCTGAGCACCAACAGATCACTTCAGATTGAGATTGAACAGCTTCAACTTCATCATTTCTCAACATAAAAGATGATATTGGTTCAGTCCATCAAGATTCGTCATTTCATCCAAACAGAATCAAAAAGCTGGAGGAAAGCAAGTTTGGAGAGGAGGAATCGACGCAAACGGAGACGGAGGAGAATTCCGAGAAGGTGGAAATTAATATTTTTACAGAATTAAGATTTTTGTTGACACGTTCTTCTTTTTTTGTTTTGTCTGAAATTCTTGTGTGCTTCAGGCAGCATCTGAGGTGGAGAACCTGAAGGCCCAGGTGATGACGCTCTTCAAGGAGCTGCAGCAGGCTCAGAGCAAGCTGGACGAAGCTGAAGGCATGAAGAAGAACCTACAGGACAGGTTGGACAAGTTGCCCCGCCAAATCCTCAGACTGGAAAATGGCTTTAGGAAGCTTCGAGCTGTAACCAAACAATCTGTGTTTTGCAGATGTCGGGAGGTGGAGCAGGACGTAGTGGTCCTGAAGGCTCAGCTGGTGGACAAGCAGGCCGTGCAGACGGAGAACGAGCGGCTGAAGCTGCAGCTGGGCAGCGTGCAGGCTCAGACTCAGATGGAGCAGAGGAAGGCTGACGAGGAGAGGTCAGAGGTCCTGTCAATCACCTTACTCGAGCGAAACGAGAGAAGTGAAAATCTAATCTTTACTTTCTCCCTGGCAGGAACAACCTGGCTCAGCTAAAGGATGCCTACACCAAGTTGTTTGAAGACTACAATGAGCTCAAAGAGGAGAAGAAGAAGAGAGAAGTAGGTTTTGATCAGGCTCGGTTCCATTAAACGAGAGTTAAAGAAAATCAAGAAAGGGTAAGAAATGTGAGTTTTATAGTTCGATCATTCTGTGTGGCTCTGCAGTCCCAGTTGGTGGAGAAGGAGTTGGTGGACGATCTGCAGCAGCGTCTGACTGCTGCTGAAGAGGCGCTGGCTGTCAAGCAGGGCAGGATCGATGAGATGAAGCAAGAGATGTTCCAGAAGGAGAAGGATCTAGAGACCATCTCTGTTTTCCAGGCTCAGGTGAGCGGCTTGTTTGGGTGACCAAAGTGCAGCATTTTGTCTTTTTAATTCTTTTCCTTCTTTTGTGCTCTCTGCAGGCAGAGGTCTACTCCTCGGACTTCTACGCAGAGCGAGCAGCAAGGGAGAAAATCCACGAGGAGAAGGAGCGCCTGGCTGCTCAGCTGGAGTTCATAAAGAAGCAGAACAGTCAGCTGCAGGAGGAGATGGACTCTCTGGGCCGGTACGAAATCCCACTAAAGAGTTCGCTGTGCGGCTGCTCTCGACAAAGCGGGAGGAAAAATAATCAAATTTTCTCCATGCAAAGTGTTGTTTTGTATTTATCTGCATCTTATGTTAGTAAAATTCTTTATTTGGTTTAAGCTGCCTTTCCCATCCACATCAGAGCAGCTTCTACATGAAAGAAGCAGAACATGAAGTCATTTCTGACTTTGCTGACCCCTAGTGGTGATAAGCAGTACTAATATTCATGTTTATCTGATACATTTTATACTGTGTCTCCTTCAGACGCTCACTTAATGAAATGCAGCGAAGACATGGGTCGACTGGAGGAAATCCACATGGACCTGGATCGTCTCTGGTTGGAAGAGGTACACTGTGGTTTTCCTGCCTCTGATTCGCTCTACAGGCTGACTGATTATAAGCTTTAAACAGAAGACATTTAGACGCCTTTGTTTTGATCCTTTTAGTCAAGAATTCAAAAGAGAAACAAAGGTCCGGCTGCCCATCATCTGCAAAACGTGGGGAAAGAACACACAGGATAACTAGAATTAGAAGCAGCACAAAGTGAAAACTCTGTCTCCAAACAGAAAAGTCCAAATTAATGCAAGAACCAAGTGAATCCTTCCTGTAGGCTTCAGGGAAGACATGCAGTCAGTGAATGATGCTACTCTTAGCTAGCATCACTGTTGTTTCTCCCAAGCTCATTTCAGACACCTTGAAATTCCAGCCAGTCGGAAGTAGAATTTGTGGAAGAGTTGTGAGCAATTATTATCTTACCTGTTATAGATGGCTCTTCAAACAGTTTGGAGAAACAGTTTAAATTTAACCGGACCGTTGAGCTAACGCTTAGTCTGTTTAATGTGTACGGGGGTAACTGGGACATCAGTCAGCACCTCCGTCTTCTGATCCCGCAGGTGCCAACTGGCAGCATCAGGGGAACATTCCCGAACACGCCTGCCCCAAGTGCAATGAGATCCTTCCGGACCTGGACTCCCTGCAGATCCACATCATGGACTGCATCAACTAGCTCTTTCGTACCAACAGCTGCTGCTTTAGCACCTTTTTATCTGAGTCTTCCTCCTCTTCCTCTGTATGAACCCTGAGACTCCAAAGATCCCGTCTTGCTTTTGGAAGGTTTTACCTTTCAGGGCTGTGGAAAGATATGGAGTTTGGCTATGCATGTTAATAAAAGGGTGAGTTGGCTCTAGTTTACTGTACACTTAAACTTAACAAGATAAAAGTAAATCAATAGAAAATGATGTTCTCCCTGTTGGGTTTGAGTTTGTGAGGTTAAAAGTTTTCATTGCAAACTGCTCATTCTGCACAGTAATTAACCAACCAAAGCTGAGCCTGTACAAATTAAATGCATTATGCTAAATATTTAGTTGCTAATGGTTTGTCAGATGTCTTCCTTTTCTATATAAAATGAAATTCCTTTCATATATTTTCTCAGTAAAGAACTTTAAGCTCATACTTCGCTTGTTTCTGTGAGAAAGAGGAGCCTAAATCTTGTAGGAGTCTTAACATGAAGGTTTATACTTTTTTGATTTTGCAGATACTTGTTATTAGAACCTAATATATTTACTTATAGTAATAGTTACCATGCAGGGAGCTCTCTGCCAAGTCTGTACACTGTGGAGTTCATAAGTTTGTAATTCTCTGAAGAAAATAATAAAACCTTTACACCTGTGATGTAATGAAATCCTTATGAATTTTAAATAAATTTAATGTAACTGGTGATGTGGCTTTTTTTATGCTTCCGTAACTTTAGAAAAAATGAAAACGTATTTTTTTTTTATGTGTTACACTTACAGAATATTTAACCCACAATTATTTTGAACTAGAGTTATATTTCATTTAAAGCGTCATTGAACATTTTACACACAGAAATATATGTTTAATGCTTATTTCCCTATAAGAATACATGTTTTAAATTACATTAAAAACTGCGGACTTATTTTCGGGTCGGTTTCTTCTGTGTTTACAAGAAGGCTGTGTATTTTTCCCGAATGTTGCCCGTCAGACACCAAGTAGTTCAACCTTTACAACCACGACGGCGTAGGTTGACCTTTTCACTTATGTGCATGCATGAAGTCAGTATTTTGCTACGCACTGTGTTCTAGATATATTCAACCATGCTTCCGGTTCTTTGAAAGTGTTCATATCTACCTGTTTCAGCTGTGCTCTGCAGTCACCCACATCCAGCAACATTAAACGTTGGGGACATTTTGCTATTGCAGCTTGAAATACCAATAAAAGTAATTTATTATCCAACGTATTTTGCCACGTAGAGCTTGATTTTAAACGTGCATTAGTATCTGAAAACACATAAATTCGGCATTGTTGATTCATTTTTGCATCGTTTTCACTTTCAGAGTTTAGGTTCGTCCCCAAGTGAGTGGGTTTGGCCAACAGATGTAGCAGAAACACAGGAGATGCAGCCTTGTTTCTGGGACTGCCTAATTAGTCACTGATAGGAATCACCTGGAGTCCAGGCAGGATGTGTAGGTGGGCAGTTGTAACTTTGAGTGTTACCAGACAGCTGGAAATGAGAGTTTTAAACACCTTTAGATAGGATTAGCTATGGCTTTCAGCCCGGTGGTTCTGCTCGTACACAGCCATAGTTTGTGGTCATCCTGATCCGGTCTCCCAAGCAGCATTCAGATTGAGACCAACCCAAGGATGGAAGTAGATGTCATCTGCCTGGAAGAGTTAAGTGGTTGTATTTTCATATTATTGTTTATTTGGCCTTTGTATATTTGATCATTTTTAGTGTTGAAGTTTTTAGGCAGCTGTTCAGATGTTGATGCCACGTTGTTCAAAGGAATTTCACACATTCCGGTTTGAATTTACTTGCAGTGATCTCTTGGTTTATAGTGCTTTTGTCAGAGGAGAGCAGCGTTTGTGTCATGTAGTGCTGAACAGTTGGTGGGTTTTGGTTTTATAAGGTGGTCTCGGCCAGATACGCTGCATTAAAGGTGAGTTTATGAATAAGATTGTCTTTGTGCTAATCTTGGGTCCAACTGTGTAAATGTGGTGGATTAAAAAGGAGTTTCTACTGAGGTCACCAACCTAAATTTTATATCAGTGTCATAAAAAGTATAAGATGTGAAGCTGTTTTCACATGAAAACCTTTTTATGTTATTTTTGAAGAATCAACAGTGAAATACAAGTTTTCATAAAGAGAACTTTATTCTGAAAAGTCACAAATTTAGTGTAAAATGGCAAGGTAATGAGACAGAAATATGGGATTGGACGTAGATACTAAAATCCATCTGGACATTTGTTTTGTAAACAAACCACAACCAATGACAGGTTGACAAGCATCACCCTACTTTGCTAACATGAGGTATTCTGTACCAAAAATAACAAACTCTGTTTAAGATCATAATCAAATTTGAAATAATTGCAGATAAAGTAATGTTCTCCACGTAAGCTTACTTATTTAAGGGGTTGGTGAAAAAGCTCAGATGATTGAATTTGATCAGATTTTTGGTGAAGTGGTTCCCGAAAATGTTTTGTCAGACGAGATGTCAATATCCCTTCCCTGTAGACTGAACAATAATCGGACACAAAAAAATTGTATTGTTTGATATTTCTGGGCTTCTAAAGTGACCTTTGCTGCTCTGTAGTTGCTGGTAAAGAATAGCTCAAACATTTGTACTGTATCTGGAGTGACATTAAGTATCTGCTACTATAAAGCATGTCAAGGAAAACTAAGAGCAGCACGATTGCTTAGTGGTTGACAAAGTTGCTTCACAGCAAGGTCAAGGATTCAAACCCCAGGTTGGACCTGGTCTTTCTGTGTGGCGTTTACATGTTCTCCTTGTGTTTTATGTGGGTTTCCTCCCACAGTCCAAAAATATGCATTTTTAAAAAATCTGTAATATCAATGTCTGGTTACATAAAAGAAGTTATGAAGGTTGGTTACCAATATATTGACACTGACCATCTTCTTTACTTTATTTCTGTCACTAACATATGATACACCGATTGGATGATGGTGCAGGATTAACAAAGTGACCTATTGGATCTGTGGTCCTGTATTGCATCAGATTACTCAGGGTAGATCTGGTGCTTCTCAAACACAACAAATATAGAGAGGGGTCGATGACAACGTCCACGCAGCTGTCAAAAGATTTATGTCTCTGCCATCCTCTGCCTCATTTTCTTGGTTTTGGCATCTTCAGTGGAGACAAACATCTGTGGAGCTGCTGACGACTGTCCCGTTCGTCACCTCTTCTTGAAACCGATTTATTTCAGATCTTCAGCCTGCTGTGTACTCTGACCACCGTCAATGCTCATATGGGTACCTTCGCCAATGGCAGAGACATTATTTTTTGAAGAGTTAAGATCTTGCTGCTGATTGTCCATTTTGTTCAGTCCATCTTTGTCGTGCAGATCTTAAGATGCCAACGTTCGCTAAGGCATCACTTAGTGTAGACATATGCTTGTGATTTTCCTGCATTTCCCCCATTGACCCCTGTTCTTTGGTTCCACTGCCTCAGTCCTACATCAAAACCGTTGTTGCTTTTTGCGTCGGTGTCTTTGCCAACAGCAGAGGCATCACTGTTGGGTAAAGCAAGAGCTCGCTGTTGTTTGTCCTCTTCATTTTTTTGCAGCAACGTTGCGATCTAAGGCATCATTGCTTGCAACAACATCCTTAGAAGGGAATTGTTGCTACTGCAGCAAGTTTTCAAGGTTGGCTTCGTTTCCTTGGCTGCCCTTGGTGTCTCCTTGCCGCCTGGCACCTTTTCTGCCACCTATTCTGCCTCGCTTCCTGTGCCTCTGTTTTACTTTCTGTTCATCAGAACTTTTTGCATTGGCATCATTCCCAGCAGCAGAGAGATCACTGTTGGATGAGTTAAGTTCTTGTTGCACATCATCATCTTCACTCCGTCCCTTTATTCTGGAGGGATCCAAGCCATCAGTGTTACCCAAGATGTCACTACAAGAGGTAGTTTGTTGTTGCTGTAGTGGTTTTACCCCGTTTTCACTGTTGCCTTTATGTCCCCGTTGGCCCTTGTTGTCACCTCTTCCTCTTCCTCGGTGCCTCTGGTCTACATTTGTGCTGATAGGGGCAGCAAAGCTTTGTCTGCTAGAGAATTTCAAGGCTTCACTATTTGCATAAACGGACCTTAAGGAGCAAATGAGCGCGTCGGGTACCCCTTTATCATACAGAGCTTTTAATGGCTGAGGAGCATAAAAATCATGGATTTTAGAGCATCTGCAGTCTCGGCTCAGGTACTTCTTACAGATGTGAAGTCTAGAACAAGCAACACCACTCGGACACTGGCCGAACTCATCGTTACCTGTGTTGTATTGGTAGCAAATCTGGTAGTAAAGACACAAAGCCATGCAAAGAGTTTACATAAATAAGGTTACAATAGTTATTTCTGCTTCATAGTTAAAAGAAAGGTGTATAAGCTTACTGGAGGTAGGATTGTGCTGTCGCTCTGGAGCAGCAGAGTGCTCAACTCTGCTCTGCTTAAATGGTCCAGCTCGTGGTGTTTCAGTAACCACTGGTTGTAGGGAGAGTTCATATCATGGCAGAAACTGCAGATTCTTCTGTTATCACAAGGTTTTATGAGTGAGATCACATTCAAGAAGATGGAGACACAACAAAAATGTATTTTTAAATTCAGTTTGTACATTAGAGACCAGGGGTTGTAATAGTAAACTTGATTTCAATTGTTCCCACAAATGGTTTGGAGATACTTGAAGAAATTGAGTAAATATTAAGTAATTACATTTTTGTTTTACTATATTTTTATATATATATAACAAGTTAGCATGACAATCTGACCCATTCAAAAGCAAATCGCCCTTTTAAAACTCTATTATTACAGTAATACATTTTTTGCTTTTATTTGAATGAATGAATAAATAAATATGAATAAATATGTTTATGTTGACAATAAGTTGAAAAGCACTACAATGTGTTTTCTCCACTTTAGCTTTTATGCTACAATGCTAAAAACAAACAAAAGCTAGAAGTGTTAGCTTCACTGTTGGCTAAGAAAAAAATATTATGTAAGGTAATTTCATCAACCGGGCAATTTGTTTTTAAGAAGTATTTTTAAATGTCGTTTCACAAATTAATTTTAACAATAAAGCTACAAAGGATAGCAGCTATTTTTCTTTTTCATGGTTACATTTTCAGAACACCAACTGCATTCGGGAAGGAAAATATTAGTTTCTCAACAGTACCTGAACGCACCGCGGGTTTAGGCGTTTATAGTCACTTAAGGGGAAAACAATGAACACGGATGTAAGATTTGAATTAAGTAACACTTTGATTCATGTTCCTCTTTATAAAAGCATATTTACCTCTGACACAGTCCGCTGAAGACGAAGTTTTTACACAGGTGCAGCTCTCCGCACGTCCCAAAGCAGTCTCTAACTCTACACAGCTTCAGACCGGTCCTGGCCACCACTTTTTGCTGCCCGTTCGAACAATATAAAACAAAATTACTTTTGTTGGAAATGACTTCATTCGCAGACGCGCCCGGGAAGAGATTAAACATCAAAATATCCGCATCTACTGCTCCTTGGTTAGCACAGATAAACTTTAATATCTCAGCATCCATCGCTGTTTGCGTTTCCACCTGGAAGCAGCAGCTCGGTTTCGTTTCAGCTGATTAGAAACTTATTTTCAGCCAAAGACGAAGCTGTAATATCGCTGCTGTCCACTTGGAGGCGACATCGTGCTGCGTGTCTACTTTGTGAACCGCTAAGCAAACACCAACCTGGCCTGGCGCACGTCACGTGACAAGCTGCAGTTGATCAGTGCCTGTCAATCAAACCTCAGTCAAGGAAAAAGGAACAAAAAACTGGATTGGGCGGGACCTAGATTGAAAGTCTATTGTTACTTTTTAAGACCTTCATGGTCTTTTTTTAGTTTAGTTTTTCTTCAATGACGCAAGTAAATGTTTTTATGTTTTGACACACCTAAATATTTATTTGTAAAATGTTAGCATTTTGATTGACTTCAATAGGCCTGCTTCTGCCTTCAAAAAGTCAATTTGGTTTATGCAAATTTTAATTTACAATGTGGTTGATTTTCTAATTAAACTGTTACTCTGGCAGAAAATTTATATTTTGCTGACATGCTAGCTGCTGCCACTATGTAACCTTTATGTGCAAGTATCTGTAAATTGTGTTTGTTCACTCAACAACACCCACCTCCTGTTTGGAGACAGGATTATGGCAGAGTTGAGGACTAAATCTACAAACACACACATTTAGAAACACAACTGCTGAATCATCCTTTGAGTTGTAACACAAAAAAAAAGCACCCAGAAGTTGGACAGTAGCTGTTTGTTTATTCATAGAGAAGCTTTAATCTCCATCTTGTATGTTCTGGGTTGTTTCTGTCATGAGTTGTGACTTCCTCCTCTGACTTCAGGGTCAAAGAGGAAATTGGAACATCTGCGAGAGGAGATGAGGAGTGCGTCAGAAACCAGCGCCTGATTTTCTATTTGCAAGAACATGGTGGACACTGCCACCAAATCCTCTTCATGTGAGGGACTTTTTCTTTTTTTTCTTTCAGGATTTTGGTTTAAATTCGACGTCGAGTCTGACGTCGTCAGGAAATGATTAGGAGTTGTGTTTGTGTGTCGAACACGGAGGTCATCATCTTCCCTTCGCAGATTCTTGGGAAACACTTGCAGATGGGAATCTCCTCCCCCACACACTCACATGTAACCCCCCCCCACACACACACACACACACACACACCACCACCTCTGCCCTCTCTCTACTGCAGAATCCCAGGCTCTTAATCTGTAGCCATAACAGAACACTGGTCACCAATTGACAAATATGCCTTCATTTAAGTGAGTCCAGACACTGTGAGTGATTCTTTCATAGAAGACTATTTATTCAATCAGTGTGTGGTAGTTTTTTAGGGTTGCCAGTTAGTTGCCAATCTACGCAGCCGATTTTGTTAGACTATACTGAAGAGGCTTGAGACCCAAACATTGTTGATTCGCTTCCCAGAACAGCCAGAAAAAAAAATGTTGGCACTGACCATGAATGATCAGTGCTGCCTGACTCTATTTTCAGTATTGGTTGAGGTGCCCTTTGGCAAGGCAAACCCTGCCCTAATTACTCCCCGGACACTTGAGCTACACTTCATGTGTGTTTGAGTGTTTGTAGAGTTCAACTCGGGGATGAAGAAGATTCTTCTTCCTCTGACATGATGAATTACATTCAGACAATGATGGGACATCTGCTCATACGGTGGTCTTGTAAAACACAGCAGAATCTAAACCAGGTTAAAGTTTTAATATTTACTTGTGTTCTGCTTCAGTTTAGGCAAAGAAGACCTAAAGTTGTACAGAAGTCGTCACAAGTCAAAATTTATGACAGATTAAATGTTTTTGACCCTGTAATTGGTACATAATGTTTGCAACAAGTCATACATTTAATAATTGTAGTAAAATATTTTTGACACATCGCTTAGCAATTTAGTTTCTACAGTTGGTTGCAATGTGGCATTTGAGCCACTAGATGTCACCATGTAGCCTATTTTTTTCAGTTGCTCTGGAATTCATTTCCATTTTGAAACCATTTTCTTGAATGTAAGTTTTCTTTTGCTACTTCCGCTCTGCAGGCGATAAAATACCTGTTTCTTATTTTTATGTAGATAAAGCACAAAGAAAATGTATTTCTTTGTGCTTTATCCACATAAAACAAAGAAAAAATGGCAACAAAGTAACAAATGGGTAATTTATTAAAATGAGTCATCAAAGAGGCATAAACTCACAAAAAAGATGCTTTTTTTTAATAATTCAGCATGACAACAACAAAAAATACATTTTTATGGGTGAAGTGTTCCTCCCTAACAATATTCTAAGCAGCATGTGAATTTTTTCTTCTAATTGAAGCAACCAGTTCCCATTTTATTTCCAAAAACTAAATGTTTGTGATTTCTGTCGCTCATATTAACCATTCCAAGCTTTAAATCATCCCAGCTCCTTTATGCTTATTCGGCTTTAGTTTGACCCATTTTTCTTTTCCTCTCCTGAACTCAATATCATCTGTAAATCCACCCAGGTGCATGTGCGCGCGAGCCCTCCTGCTTCAGCGACATAAATGTATTTCACATCAGACACCGGAGTTATTGGAATATGAAGGCATTTCTTGTCGTCCTGTCGCGATTTTAAAACGCCACAAGATAACGGAAAGGACGCTTTGACCCCAAAGAAACGCGCGTCAGAGGTCGGTGAGTGTTCGGGTGGGTTTCGGGGCGAAAAACGGCGTCTTCATTCAGAGATGACGCTCCATTAACCTGACTGATACCAGACTTCATTGTAAAAGCGATCAATTTAAACCAACTCTGCTTTTATAAGTGAAAGTTGCTAGTTCAAAACTAAATTTAAAAGGTATTATTCAATGTTAGGCAGGTCTTAACTTCGGCATCAACGAATTGCGTCAAGCACGTATATTTCTGCAGAAGACTTGAATAATTTACGTCAGTCTCTGCTGCTCACTGTGAAGCAGAACTCTGGAGTTGACGACCCAGATCCATACATTTGTTCATTTACAGACATAAAATGGGTTATTTTATTTTATTCGTCAAAGCCGAATGAAAGAACGATTTTTTTCCTTTACAAATAACCTAATTCACAATTTATCTGTATGTGTAGTAGTCGGAGTAAAAGAAAAACGTTAAATTGGTTATTTCCTGAAAAGTGTTTTGGTTTGATGGAGTGGGAGGAGTGACTCGCATTGTTGGACGCTGCTGGATGATTTTAGGCGACGCTTTCTTTTCATATTTATTACGTGGGCGAACGTCCTGCAAGTTACTGATCTGAAACAAGCTGGGTGAATGTTTTGTTGACAATAAAATCGACAGTTTCTGATTCTGTTCGGTTGGGTTCATCCTTCTGACCGCATCCAAGGTCCTCTGTCCTCTGCGTCTCAAAGCAGGAGGTGGTCCACTCTGTAAATGCAATTTAAAAATTAAAACACTACCCTATGCCAAATAATATAATTCATAACAGTATAATTAATAGCCTTTAACTAGAATTTTCTTTATGGTAACAAATGCACGTGATCTAGCCAAAATGTTAGTTACACTTGACAATATTTTAATATCTTATTACGTATTACTTTAAATTGTAGCTATTTTTCGCGACAATGTATCACTAAGGGAGCTCATAATACCTCCTCACCGCTAAAACTAGTATAAGTTTTGAAATCTGAGACCAAGCAAGATTGTATGAAGTTGGCGAAAGTGATATGAATGTCACCGTTACCGGATGTTTGTCAAATCCAATTTGCACCTTCAAAATAAAATAGCATTACTTTACTATAGTGGAAACAAATGTTATTTATTTAATTATTTCAGCAATCTGGTTGAACATCTTACAGACACTAATTACATGTAACATTAAAACGATTAGTAAAATATTTTTGAGGAAACAAACCCTGCGGGTTATAACGAATATTTGGGTAAAAACCACAGTGTGATTGTTGGCTTATAACCAGGTTTAATATGGACTTGCAGTATTGAAGTAAACCACAAACTAAATTAAATAGTAAATATATTATTTAATAAACATACTCTGTATTAAAAAGAATAGGTAAACTGGAGGTATTATAATTCACTAATTTTCATGATTTTGTTTTGCTTATTGAAAATACAGGTGTAGAAAACATTCCAAGTTTAAGCAGGTTCGGTTCAACTAGAAAGGAAAAAAACCTCTTGCAATTTGACTGAAAATGCAGTATCAGTGCTTAGTTCTGAATGACTTCCAAAGTTTGTTGAACTGCTAAAGCTGAAACTGCCTAAACAAAAAGCTAAAGTTAGGTGAAAGCTAAAAGTATGGAGTGAAAATAGTCTCAAAAAGATTTGTGTGTGCGTAACAGGATTTGTGCGTGTGTAAAAAGATTTGTGTGTGTGTAAAAAGATTTGTGCGTGTGTAATGCTGGATTTGTAAACCTTAAAAATAAAATAAACCTTCTCCTACGCCTATACATGTTGAAAATGTACACACAAATCACC